>VZSF01002711.1:280202-388292 GCA_013398295.1 Chionis minor | reverse complement strand
CCCCCCCCCCCCCCCCCCCCCAAAAAAAAAAGAAAGGGATAAAAAAGGGGGAGAGGTGGCAAACAAAATGCACAATTAAATTGAGGAATTTTAAAATATGCAGAATGTTCCTGTTCCTGGACATGTCTAATGGTAGGCAGATACTGACATTCCTGCAGTCCCAGAAAAAATGTGCGGGGTTGTTGTGTTTTATGATCCCACCTGTTTCCCTCCAACACATCTCTCTCCTCCTCTTGTTCCCTAATATTCCCCCTGAGTCCAATTTACCTGACTTGTAGAACATGTGAGGATTGCTTAGGTAGATCATATCAATGTCAACACTGTGACACGAACAACTAGGCAGGGTGTCACACTGCTGTTTTGGAAGGGTAGAACTTGCCTTTTTTACAGGCAATATTTCAACAAGTCAGCAGTGCTACAGGAGCTGCGCCCCCTCCCCACTCCATAAATAATATTCGATATTCTGAGACAAATACCTGACATTCTTTGCCCCACTGAGTATCCTTTTATCACACAGAATAATTTCATTAATTTAAACAGCACCTAAAGTGTCCAAAAACAAGCCAAAATCTGATAGACCTTTTGATATTGAACAAATCCTTATCCTGTGAAGGCAGTGTCAAAACATCCGTTGACTGTACCTGAATAAACATCTTGCTGCCTGTGAAACTGCTATGAATTACTTATGATGTATTTATATTACTTATAACAAAAGTTCATCAAAACATCATACTTTTGAAATTAATCCAAGGTAGACTCAGTGCATGAAATGGAAGAGTTTAGTTCTCAACTATAGTTATGATACAGGTAACCAGGTGAACCAGTGGTAAAAAAGTCTAGTCTGTGAATAAAGTATTAACTATTATGCATTTTCAGGAGCTGGGACAAAACATGGTGAGTTCCCAAAGGTGCAAGTGGACTTTTTTTGTAAGTAAGTCAACAACAAGCTGATGTGATTAAACAGTTACTCCATCAGTGACTTGGCCCTGTTCTTTTCTCCATCTGGCAGGTAGGCAGGCAGATTAAATTTATGCCATGTGTTTATTTTTCTTGTAACAAAATGAGTTGCGTTTATATTTCTAGTCACTATGAGGTGGTAACAACCTTACAAAATATATTGATTCACGTTAAAAAATGAGGAGTTAGCAGGAATACAATGACATGCCACCCAATGCACAATGTTTTATTTAAAGGAAATGGCAGTACACCAGTTTATTTTTTTTAAAAAAAGCTCAATTACAGACCTTAAAGAAAATTTAATTTATAGTTGAGCCTCAGAGTTTTGAAGCTAACAGTTGTTCCTGGAAGTGACTTTGAAGTAAGTTTTGGGAAATCATTTTAGTATTGACTTGGGCCATAATGGTTGGCTGTTGCTTTTTTGTCTAAGATTGATTAAATTACTCTGAACAAGTTCCAAGTCCATGTCCTTCTCAGAGGCCAATTGCGAATATGACCATAATACACTTTCCAAAAAATACTTCAGAAAGTAAATAATCTCTAAACATAGAAGCATGTTGCTGTGCTCTTTAAAGAATAAGCACATGAATTTGGTTCCTTGTTTCAACATACATCCCTTTTTTCTTCTATACCACACACTTTCTCTGGTTTTAAAAGACTGGGGTGATTTGCTAGGTTTCTTCTACACACTACAATAGGAGATAATTTTGACTATGTCTTAAAAAGAACTAGCTAAGAAATGTGTATTGGCAGTAATAAGAATTGGCAGTTGTACTACTGATTTCAGCCTTTTATCTGCCTCTCTGAAATGTAGGACCCCTCTAGTTATTTCTTCATGCTTCGGTAAACTCAACTGAAATCAAGGCCATGTTATATCGGACTCTATACAAGCACATGAGAATGAATGCTCTTAATCTAAAAAAGAGCTTTGAAAATGCATGCCAAATATGCTAAGAGTCCATAAACAGAGAGGTAAAAGGGCTTATCCACAGCTGCTGAATGTGCCTGGGCTGGAGACAGAAGTAGAACCCAGATCTTCAGACACCCGCACCAGTGTCTTATATACTGTGCTCTGCTAATTCTTGCTTACCCGAGTTGAGATAGCTCCCAAAACACTGGCTGGTCTGTTTTTATAAAAAGTATGGTACGTACTTCAAAAGGCAAAATTAAAAGCCAGTAAGATATATCCCCAGGAATACCACCAAGAGGTGACTGGTGTCTCCCACAAAGCCAGAAGCAAGGTGGACAGCAAGAAAAGGTGAAAGAATAGGAGCAAGAGGAAGAAAACAGTAGGAGCTTTGGCAGGAACCTAGCATGAGCAGCTGCACAGAAGCGTCTTGAACAGTGACGTGCACTCTTCAGTCATGATACAGTTTGTGGGGTGCAACCTTACCAAGGACAGCCTCATGCACTTCCCCATTCTCCTGAGGTCTCATCTAAGATGGAGTAGGTGAGCTGGGGACAAAAACTCCCCTAATAAAATCTGGTTCAATAAGGGTAAATATCACTAGGGAGCATGGCCTTGTGATACTCTTAGGAAGGATTTCTATTTCCTTGGCATTAGTTTCCATGCTAGGAGGTCCTGCACTGAGTTTTTAGGCCATAAGATCTGGGCAAGTCTTGGTTGACAGGCAGATGAGGTCGGCTCACAAAGGTTGTGATTTTCTGTTCCTCCTGTTATTAACCATCTTTAACTCCTGCTGACAAGAGTAATCTAGCTCCTCAGAGGTCTTAAGTAATCAGGAATCATGCAGGGTACAGGTTAAACTAGCACTGAAAGAGTGGGTAGCTGCAACATTCTGTAATTATTTCCATGATCTCTCTCTCTATCCAGTCCTTTGTTGTTCAAGGCAAAAATATTTGGATACCGACTCATGGAGGGAACTGCCAAAATGTCTCCTACATTCCCTACTCTACAGGTGGTCTTCCTTAGATCTTTAGGTTAGAAAGAAAACTAGTTTGCTCCTTAAATTGATCAAAGCACGAGGGATGATATAGTTGAGTGAATGTGGAAAGAAGTGGCAGCCTGCGTCAGATTTTTCTTGTTCGTATTTATTTATTTATTTATGTTGAGTTTCTGCCTTGGGTGGAGAGAAAAATCTTATAATTCATGGTCTCAAATCTGAGCTGTAATAGACTTTTTTCCCTTTTTTTTTTTTTTTTTCCCCCCTCTTTGCTTCTGGTTTCTTTGACTTTCAGAAAAGACGAGAATATTTCTCCTGGTAAATGTGCTGGTTCATTTTGTATTAATTTGAATGCGTTACTGACAAACTGAATTTACTGTTGCCCCACAAACAAGGTAGATATGAATGATCCGTCCTGCACTTGCTTTCTTGATGAAATTTTAAATGTAGTTTGCTAGAAATGGAATCTCAGTTAAAGCAATAATTAGTATTTCGTTCTGTTTAAAATAACGCTTTTTAATACACATAACACTGATTATGTGTAGTAATTCTGAGAATTGAAGAATATCCCTTCAGGTATTACAGTGTTATTTTAGATGTTCTGCTTAAATACCTAAATTCACATTATTCACTAATATTCCCTTCTCAGTAGGGGGGCGTTCAAGCTCTAGGTGGTGTCAATGTATTTTTTAAACCACAAAAATTGAGAAGATGATACAGAACACAGAAAAAAGAAGCAGTCAATTGAACTCTTAATTTGCCAGCCAATATAGCAAAGCACGTACCTAAAAAGGGACGGCACTTTCTGTGAAAAGCTGATATCCCAAATGGTTAGGGTAGAAGCAGGTGAACATACAAGGAGAATCATGGACATAAGGCACTGAAGCTTCAGTTGACCAAAGGGAACAAAATAAACAAACATTGGGCCAAATACCACTGTACCATAGGTTAAGTCACGTCCACACATGCTGTTGAACAGAGCTGAGAACAGAATTAATTTTAGCCACTACGTCTTTCCCCCATCCTTGCACAAGACATAGGTGGAAATGGCAAGCACAACTTACCAGATTCAGGAAGGTGACTTTGAAAATAATTCATAGTGAGTGAACACGCGTTAAAGCAAAACCAATTCTGGTTGCTTTAGGTAAGACATGGACAGCCTCATTGCTGGTGCCGAGTGTGATTTGTTTTCAGAAAATAGCCTCATTTTCTTTGCCTTGTGTCTTGTGCAGAGGCTGTCATTGCACATGCACTGTGAAGTTTATGGCTAAGGGGGGTTTCTATCTGTAAGCACCTCTGACACCCCAGTTGCACTGTTGTTTTCTCTAGTTCAACAGAAGATCTTTTTTTCAGTAGGTGGTATGAAAAGAATTATTTATAGTTCTTCTTGGCTCCTCTTTCTTTCTGAAGATTCTGACTTAGTTAGGCTCATTAATGACGTATTTCCTATAGGAAAGGTTTTAATGTGAGACAAGATTGTTATATCTTGTTCAAAAGCTCCTGCCAGGAGAAACTTGACCAACACAGTGAGGCTTGCAAGAAGTACTTACATTGCTCCCCAAACTGGTTTTGGAGAGAAGGGATTTTCTTTTTGGAAAAAAAAAAAAAAAATCATTATGTTTTTGTTAAAAATATCTGTTTTGCTTTCTAAAATGTTCTTTGCCCACAAGTACTGCTGTGAAGAAATCTGTGTATTGTGTTCAGGTCTACTCTATAGTGATCCGGATACGAAAGACAGATGCCTCAATGGCATTCTTTAGATGTTTTTTTTTTGTTACTCGGGAGCCATATAAATAGAGACAGTGCAATATGCAGCATCCTTTGCTCAGAGCCTGTGTCTGCCACGGGAGATCACCCAGCTCTGTGACTGTGGAGAGACAACAGAAAAGTGAAAGGAATAGAAATAAGAGGAGGAAGGAGGATAAATGTAGGCAAGAAATGCTCAGGAGAGGCATTGTTAGTTCTTTCAGGGATTTCTAGTTCTTTAAGGGATTTCCAGCACACAGTCTGTGGAAAATTTTTATCCACGTCCAAACCGGGCAGAAACTCCTTTCAGGAACTGTCATCACTAACCTGTGAGCAGTTGGCATCAGCAACTCCAGGCTGCACCAGGGACTGGGATCAGACACTCAAATAACATACAAACCCTTAATTTGAGACAGGACCCACAGAAGGCTCCCAGGTAGTATAACAGGTATCTTGTATTTTAGTGCATCTGACAGAGCCCCAGTAATGAACTATAGCACTGATATATACCATGAACATGTACGGCATAAATGGTGCTTGGACCTCTCTCGATGTAAGAAGCATATAAATTATACCGGTTTAATTTCTGGTTAAGCTGTAGCCTTTTCCTGGGCAGAAAAAGCAAGCAAATGTATTTCAGGTGGCAACTATGAACGTCTCCTATGCTTTTATTCTCTTTTGCCATGTAGTCATTCATTCTTTGACCTTTCCCCATAATGTCTTATTATTTTATTTCCCTAGGCAAAAATCTGTGATCCTAGCCTAAGCGACTCCCTGGCATTCTCTTTTCGCTTCAGAATTTTCCTTTTTCTGGACAAATGCTTCTCAGTCTCACTTTTTGTTTTATAATTAACAGCATGCCACTCCCTTGGAGTTGCAGCTGGGCAAAACCAAGGTTGCAAAGAATACTCATTTCACATTTAGCTGATGTGTTTGAAAAGATTAATTAACAAGGACCATGAAGTTGCTCAGCCCAAACAGCCACTGTATAAACCACTGACACATCCAGCAGAGGTTTTTTTCAAACATTCTACCAAAAGCTAGAGATATTTCCAAATGAAACCCTACGAATGCCTTCTGCCTTAGCACTCATTGGTTATGATAACTACTAAAACAGATCTGTGCTTAATGTTTTGGTCCCAAATCCACCTTAAGTATCCAATTGTGAGAGCTCACAGGAATTATGTTCTTTAATTTGCTAAGATCTAAAGGTGGATACTATTTTCATTTCCACTGCTGAAAGTACAGACTTTCCGGTCTTTAGTCAATGCCACTATTAAATATATAAATCAGACATTTTTGAAAAATGAGAAAAACCAACCCACTCTGTAATGTTAGTTCACACTTTTTTTTTTTTTTTTTTTTAAATCTAGAACAGACTGTCTGGCTTTATTAACTGTGACTGCAAATGCATGAAAATATGTCAGCAGAATTACTTTATTATTGTGGTTAACAGCATTATATGGGATTCAGCATCTAAATCTCTCAGCCTATATTGTGTGTCAGAAGTGTGGGAAAGAATGGCTGGAGAGAATTGTGTGGAGCTTATCGTTGCAGGAGGGTGGATGCAATCATAATTCTTGTGTCTTGTCCTTAGCAGTAACGAGAGAGGTTCTGTAGGCTGATAGGTGAAAAAGAAAGAAGAATAGGCTTTGTTTGACTATTATGGCAAGTGTCAAACCTGGTGAATAATGTAGATAATTTTTTGGACATTCGAAGTGGAGAATAATGTATGATTAATGTCAGTTCCACTGTTTAGCTTCCATATTGCTCTGTACAAGTGCCGCAGAGTTTTTCAGAAGCAAAAAATGGTACAGAACTATGTCTTGAGCAAGGACAGGGTTCCAATTTTTTATCTTGCATTTGTTGCTGTTTTTTTTTAAAAGCCATTTTAAGTACCTTCTAAGCAAAATAAACACATTGCAATCCCCAGTGTTTTGGAGTAAGTTTGTCCTCAGTTGCGTCTTCAGAAATTTTGAGGCGTATAGATTATGTATTATATAGGTCATATACTTGGTATCTCAAGCGTCCTTTAGAAATGTTTGTTGTCTTTACTTCAGGATGATTACATTCACTGTTTTCATCTGAGGTTATAGGTTACAAGGTATGCTTTAATCTTGTATGTAATGGCAGAATAATTGGATTGCCTCTAGGAGACACTTAGTCTGAGCCTCTTGTACTGAGAAAGGACTGGGAATACTTTGATTAACCTCAGTGAATGTTTGTTTAACCTTGTGTTTACCTCAAATTTAAGAAACTGCCCCCAGCGTGCATTTTCTTGGTAATCAGCGAAGAGATGAGATCTCAAGACATCCATACCTCCATTGGGTCCTCTTGTCTGCTGCTGTGACAGCAGGAATACCTACCATCTTCTCAGCACAGTCTCACCTGGGAAGTGCTGGAGGCATCAGTATTAAAGTGAGCAGGAGCTGGAAAGGCCAAAGCCTCTTCCCTTGGCTCCACTTGCACTTCTTTGTGTACCTGCAGAAATTATTCATAGCTTACGTTCTTATCAAATTATTGTATTAAAAAGTCAAGATTAGAAATAACTTTTCACACCAGACTTTTCTTGGATCTTCCCTTGTCCGGGTCTGATATGGACACCAGGGACCCACCCCATCACTGCCACGTGCCTTTCCTGGACAGAGGAGCTCTCTAACCCATCACTCACACTTCATGTTTCATCTGTCTGTTGATTCAATAACCAACCAAAATTACAGTTCTTGATTACCTTTAGCATTGAAAGTGTTTGCTAATTTCCAACTTCAAACTTTTCAAAAACCACAGCATTATCGCCATTTCTTTCCTTCAGTGCAAGTGGTGGAACACAAAAGACAGTGACCAATTTTAACAACTTCCATGTTGTTAAAACTGCCCCTGTCCCGCCCTCTCCTCTCTCTGCCTCTCTCTGTTTCTTTGTCTCTGTGTTTCTTTCTGTCTGTCTTTTTTAAAAATTAAAAAGCTCCAATTTTTCCTCTCTTTATTCAAAAGTGTTTGTTAAAATTCCTGCTGTTCATGATGCCTCTCAACTCTCGCCAATTTACCTAATTTTTTTTTTTGTCAAATTACTATAGTCCTGAATTAAGTTGTCTGGCTCAGACCTCAGTAGTGCCAAGTACCAAAGAATAATTACCTCCCATATTTCATATATGACATTGCTATTAACATATAGCCACATGAGATTTGCACTTCTGCCATGACGCTACCCTGTTGACAGGCACTTCAGCTCAGGTCTTCTCTTGTGATACTATATAGTGCATTGCCACTTGTCCATTTTGAATGTCATCTCATTGAATCTTGACCATCTTTACAATTTATCGGGATCGTTTTGAATCTTAATTCTGGCTTCAAGAATGCTGTTACCCTTGATAGTTTAATGTACGCTGCAAATTTTATGAGTACAGTCTTCCATCATTTAAGTTAATGAAAGCACTGACAGGCCTCTGTCTGAAATACCTTCCTAGCTTTAGAGCAAAGTATTAAATCTTCTAGGAAAGAGTGTTTTCAGCCACTTTGGTAGTACTGTTGATTAGTGCTAGTACATATTTTCTCAGCTTGCTTATATGGATACTATATAGCTTTACCAGGGCAAATATAGATGCCTCCTTCTGCATCCCTTATCCATTAAGCAGTTATTCTATCAAAGCACATATTGAGGTTTTGTGGGTTTTTTTACTTTAGATGTTCAGGAGTAAAATATTTTAACAAAAATCACAGCATATTTTTGTTTCAAAGTTTCCTCTCTAATTTCTGTGCCATAGTTGCAGCAAATAAAATGGACGGCTTGAGGATTTCATTATCTACATATCTACATATTCACTACCTACCATTGTAGGTGATTGTAGATACGAACAAGAAAATTTTTCAAAGTTTGGTTATAAACTTTCACAGAATGGGTTTAATGCATTCATTCAGGCTGTTTCCTGAGAATTAATTTGCATTTTGTATATCTGAGTGTCTCACACGAAAAGGTATTTTTATCATGATTTTTAATACAATAACGTGATGAGATCATAAGGATTTACTTTGGAAGGAATTATAACTAATTTCTGCATATACCGAAGGTATCATTCCACAAGCCTAAAATTTATATCTATTTGTGCTCTATAATTTTTCATGAAGGAGAGAGAAAAAATACATGAAAACACACAGTGATAGGACCTTTTGGTTGCTTCTCTCCCTGGCTCGTGATGGTTAATAAAAAATTTGCAGTGGAAAAATCAGTGAAGAAAGCAAAAGACCCCAGGTCTATTTAAGAAGTAAGAATTTAATTATGAAAAAATTCTGGATTCCGTACACTGTATAAACTTCCTTTTGTCCCTTCTGTGTTAATTTATTTTCTACTTTATTCTAGATATGAGATCTTTTCCTCAAACTACCTTCAATAATAGAGAACATTTTTGGGGAAAGATTTTTCTTCTTTCTTTCTGTTGAATGTATGATGAAAAACTTGAATAAATATCAAGCAAAGCATCTTAAGGAAAATCCTACAGGGGTGGGAGGAACAAGCATTGGAACAGCTGCTGAGTTGCTTCCTCCTGCCATGCAAGGAGTCTTCAGTAACCCAGAAAGCTTGTCAAAGTCAAACCCATGCTTCACTAGCATAGCACATCTATCTGGGATATCATCAGAAAGCTTCCTGACAAATCTTTGGGGGGAAGACAAGATAATTAAGGAACTGACTTTAGAATGTGAGCTGTTAACTGGCACACTGAGCTCAGTGGAGCACGCAACTTGTAAATGTCACCGTCAAACTAGATATTTATTAGTTTGAACTGACACACTCTAACTTCCCAGTAAGTAGTGAGAAAATATTCCCTATCACCTGAGACATTTAAAA
Source organism: Chionis minor (assembly GCA_013398295.1). Taxonomy (NCBI): domain Eukaryota; kingdom Metazoa; phylum Chordata; class Aves; order Charadriiformes; family Chionidae; genus Chionis; species Chionis minor. The sequence goes on along the minus strand of VZSF01002711.1, from coordinate 378,845 downwards.
CTGCTGCACAGCCTGAAAAAATGTTCTCTTGAGCTGAATGCTCTTATGGCAGCACAGGGAGTGATGAGATGAACTGTTTTCCCTTCTGTTTTCATCCCCCTACTTTCCTGCCACCACCTCCAAGATGCTCTTGGTTTTTTTTCTACGATCAGAATTGTTTCCAGAGTGTTATAGGGTAAGTGGGCAACTGAGCTTATACAATGACAAATACATGGAAAGTAGGATGACCCAGTGGACAGAGTACAAAATATTTGTAACACTTTTACAAACAAATATTGACTTTTTCCCCTCCTTGCTTACCAGCTACATACTGTGCTGTGAGAGAAACCAATCATAGACTCATTCCAAAACTGTCCAGATGAAAAAGACCTGGAGGCTACTTTGCTTATTTCCATAATTCTCTGGAATTGCTTCCTGCCATATATTTGGGTACTATATTCAGGCTAATTTGCCATAACTTCCCACTAGAAACCTATTCCATACCCTGATAAATTTCATCCTAGCTCTTCCCACAACTCCTGTCCTGAAAAACTCAGTCCACATTTTCCTTTGTCCATTTTCATTCTTAATCAGAGATGCTGCCTGAAATATTTAAAGGCGGAGGACCTCAGCAGGCACTGAGGAACGCTGTCCAGGCTTTCCTTGTCATTTTCTTTGCTCTGTGCAGGATCTGGCATTGTAATAAAAATTCCAGACAGGCAAGCAAGAATGATCCATATGACAGCTCCATCTCCTACCCGTATCTCTTGGAGATAAGGACTTTTTTGCCTGCAACTTGAGAAAGTGTTATTGAACAAGCAGTAAAGGAGAAGTGCCCTACAACACTGTTGGTTCTACCATGCTGAATTAAAGAAATACCTTTATAGAACATAGAGAAGAAGTAAAATTTTAAAATAACCATCTCAAAGTATGATTCATTCAGGCACATAGATCCACTCTTGAGCCAAGAGGATGTTGAAATAGCTCAGGCTCCATTCTGCAATGCAGAAGCCAGCAGATTCATTTACCCGACTTCTTGGGTGTTGAGCTTGTGTAGTGTCATTGCACAGTGCACTCTTGATGCAGGGTAGCTCGTTATCACGCTGATGTGGGTCTATATCTACAATACACTGCAATGACCTCAGAGGAGAGGGTCCCAGCTCTAACGCAGGATGTGGCCTGATGAACATAATTCTCCAAGTGCTCAGCATTCCCATAGGGTGCTATATATTGCCATATAATCCATTTGCAAATTGTGAATGCTCATACCCGATTATGAAAATGCTCACTCTACTGTTTGACCTTGCCCATGACACCTCACTTTGCCCTCATTTAAACCAATGGAAAAATGTTCCCCTGTCATTTACAGGGGAACCGTATCAGACCTAACTGGAAGCTAAAATGAAATTCAGATTCAAAGCTACCCAGTATAGGGCATAAAAGTTCTAGGTTAGAAGCTAGTTTGGAATTTCCTTTTCCATTTCAGTGTTCATTCTGGCTTAAAATTACAATCTTTTGCCACTCTTATACAGATCTTTGAGACAGCGTAAGTGTACTTTGTCTTTTTCAAATATTGTAGCCTTAATACAGGGATTGAATCTTGCCTTTACATCTTTTAGCAGGAATCCTTGTAAGTGTCACTAAAGTGTAAAGAAAGCACTATTTCCTGAGTAATTAGTGATGAAGATGTGCTGTGTTGGCAAACCGGAACTCTTTTGAGCCCTCTCTTGGTTCTCTCTCTTTATTCCACACCAGCGTGGTACTAATAGCCTGGAGCAACCTCTCTGTGCCCTTTCAATCAGAAAACTATCTTGATTTGTATACTTAGACAGCACAGGCCAAGCTGAAGTGAGAGTTTATTTCCTGAATAAAACATTTAATGCGAAAGGTGATCCTCAAAAGTTTCACAGTTTCAGTTGCCTTGGATAAGCACCAAGAAGTGTAGCTGCATATTCCAGTGGATCTGCCATGCATCTGAGAGCTGCAAAGTCATGGATGGCAGGGAGGGAATGTTCTGTACACAGGTCTCTTTCTTCAAGGCCAGCATACGTATTAGAAGCATTAAGATGGGATTAATATGATAACCATCAAACCTGCGCTTTAAGTGCTTCACTCTGTGGTCCAGAAGTCTGCCCAGCTCAGAGCCTTCAACACATGGGTGGCTCCTCTCCATCACTAGTTGTCTGCCCCCTCTACCTACCTTAAACTTTGCAGTCCTCTGATTCTAGTGCCCCCAGATCCTTCTGAACTTCAGCTGCAATGCAACTTCATTGTGCGCAGAGAGAAAAAANAGTGCCCCCAGATCCTTCTGAACTTCAGCTGCAATGCAGAAAAAAACAATGTTAACAATGTTAACGAAATATTCACCAGCCTGCTACAACATTATAAAGAAAAATTATGCCAACAAAAATGTTGATTGGAAAGTTAAGAATCTTCAGTTTTCCTGGTTATACATTCATTCTTAATCTCAATTAATATAATTCCCGAACCTTGAAGTGAGTGCAAAAACAGGCAGAGGATACAGGGAGTAAGTATTATGGTCCTCAGCTTATTATTTGGAGCACTGAGAGCTGCCTAAAAAGGATGCTGTACTGAGAATACTCTCCAACATGAAAAAGAGACCCGCAGGAAAACAGCTATTATCTCAAGTGATCTTCAGCAAAGAGGATGTGTCTATGAAATGACTTTTGGAGACCTTTGGTAATTCAATACCTCAGCCTCTGGTCACCAAGCTACTAGATCAGAAAAGAAATGTTCATAAGCCCTTTTGAAATAACTTTCTTCCGTAACAGCAGTGCACTAAAATGTATGGTATAGGGCAAATGAAGGATGGATTAGTATGTGACCTAACAATTACATGAACAAAAGAGGGGAAAAACATTGCACCACCTTTCTGTAAGTTCCATTTATCCATGAAATAACAATTGCATTCATATTTGCATTTCCATTATACAGAATAGCCTACCTTCTGACTTACCAGCCCAATGGTATTGTTTTATTTATTTAAGCTGGATGGTTTGCTTTTCACGGTATGACCAGCTGGTAGAAAAATAGGATTCAATAATGCGAACATTTCACAGTAAATAAATTGCATTAATACAACAATATAAAAGCTGTTCTCAGCAGTTTCTCTAGGACAAGCTCTGTTCTAGAACTATGCACGCAGCTTTCTAAACACTCGCTAGGAGAACTATGAAGGTTACACCTCCTTATATGAAATAACACAAAAAGATTTTGAAGTTCCATGCAGGATTCTGTTTACTCACTTCTCCCCAGTAAGAAGAGTTACATGTTTAATTGGCTGCTTTCAAGTGAAATATTTCTGTGGCTCTATTTCTTTCTCATGTTCACTATTGCAGGTTTCCGTGTAAAATCTTGCAGTGACTAAGTACTACGCAAGGTGTAGAAAAGCATAGCCATTTACTCAATTTCACAGTCACTCCATGCAGAGATCACTTCCCGTGCCCCCCGCCTGGCAGATTTAGCACCCTCTGTGTAGAATTCCATCTCCTCCGTGGGTTGGTAAAGAGGATAAACATTCTTTGCTCCATTTCTTTGAGCTGTAAGAGATAACGGGCCTCCCTTCTTTGGTCTGCTCTGGTTATAGGATATCCACAGTCTCTTTTAAGAAACTCTTTTACCAGTTTGCTATGGAAGCAATCAGCTGCTTCATCCTAAGCAGGTTCCAAAGAATGTACACTAAAACTCTGTCACCTTTCCTACTGATGAACCGTCTACAAGGGAGCTACAAACATCTGAAAATAAACAAGGAGACACCCAACCAGTGTCCTGACTGTTCCTTATGTCAACTGATATGAATTGACAACAACTGCTGCCATATCACTCCGAATTTGTTAGAATAGAGTCAATGGCAGGGCTTTGTGGCAAGTGTGTACGTCCATAATGTGTTTCTTTGACTTCGTTTTTTCTCTGTCTCTCATGCAGTGCGTCCAGTCTATGTCCCAGTTTGACACAAGCCAGTCATTGCTTGTATTTTGCTGGCAATAAATACCTGCAATAAATCTGTGCAAAACCCACGCCATTCAGTAATGATAATGTCCGTCAGAGAGAGCTAGTGCATTATTTTGCTGGCGCTCAAACTTGTTTGGCCTTCACAAGACAATGAATTTTTTATATATTGCTTAAAGAATTATTTTAGTATTTTGTTTGAGTTTCATAGAAAACCTGGATTCTGTCACTATGAATGGAAAATCATTGTTGAAGGAAAGAACACAGTGAGGTCATGTCTTAGTTTGAAGGGTAACAAAAACAAAATGAAAAGAAAACACTTGCCTGCTTTTAATGCTCCCAGTTGTCCTGTTTCTCCTTGACTCCTTTGTAACAACTGCAATCTTTTTAGTTCTGATCCAGTATGGAGAGAAAAGAAAAGCCTTTTGAAAATGCAGTGCTTGAATATGGATAATCATGTGTTTCTCTTCAGAAATTACTTAATTATTTGTGTGTTCATAAAAGCACCTCAAACACCTAACTTAGAAAAAAATATTGATTGTGTTTTTAACTCTTTGTCTTATTATTACAATGAGGTAGTTTAGGATGGTGAAACTAAATGGCCCAAGTGCTCCAGGTCTGTTGACATATTCCTGGTTTGATATTCCTGATGCCTGTAGCTGGGGAGTGTCTGAGCAGCAATAGTGGGCAACAGACCTGGTCACCTACCCTGGGATGTGGAAGAAGCTCCTCCATTGTGAGGCTGGTCGCTCTCTGCTCACACAGCCCTGAGGACTTCACAGGCCTGTCCTTCACCACATCTCTTCTGCAGTATTGCAACCTGTGGGTCCGTTAGGAATAAAACTACAGAAGAAAGCAAAATGAGTTTCCAGACCCTCATGGCCTTTGCTAGGGTCAGAAGTACCAGGCAAATATGTTTACAGTTATGTTTTTGTCCTGTTTCTCAGTATTCTGCTTTCTGTGATACAGCTATAATGGATGTGCAGTGTCCCAAAAGAAAAGGTGTTCTAGAAACAACTTAATAGATTTATTCTCTCATATGTTCCCCAGTTTCTTGTCTAAACTCATTATGTACTTACATACATAAAATGTTGCCTACACTTACGTGTAGGTGTAACAGTATTGTATTATGAAGCATTCATGCTGACCTCTTTTTTTATAGATAATGCTTAACATGACTGAATCTGTAAAATAACATTTAAGTCAAGCCACTTCTGTCTTTTTTGAAAATATACTTCTGCATGCTTACATAAGCATCTGGAGCATGGAGCCATAACAAAAATCTGTAGCAGAAAGTGATGGAAAGCACTTTTATGTTTTATCTCTCACTAAAAAAAGCATATGTACATTCTACACACACCCATTTCTACAGTGCGTGCACACTGACGAGCTCCTATTGTTCTTTCTTTAGAGATACACTTGGCATGGAGTACCTTCAGGGTGAAATAAATAAATAAATAGCATGAAAAATACTGTTGCTATATTTGTTTTTATCATTAGCAAGACAACTACAGCCTGCATTCTCTGTTGATTACAATTAATATGAAAGGGTAGAAATTGTAACAAACAAAAGATTTCTTGCACATTATGCATGAGCATTGAGCTGATTTTATTCTAATGTTCCACGACATCTACACAGTAGTCAGAAAACTTCAAACAATTAAGCATAATAAAGATCTAAATATGCAATTTTTCTTTTTAAGCCACTGCTAAATTATAACTTTAAAAATAGTGGAGTTTCATCGATGCCACTGTTTGTTGTTCATAAAGAAACTGAGGAATTTACGTATGTAGTTTTTATTGTACATGATCTTTAATTCTGTTTTTATCTGTATTCATCACCTCTTCTGCAAGGGTGAAATGCAGAGTTTCCTCATGGTATTTTCTTTAAACACCATTTAAGTCAAAGCAGAATGGATGCTTGAGTAGACCCTTCAGGTCTGTAAGGCATTTCATCTAAGACCATCACTCTCAGGGCTGGGCTGGCTCCCCTTCCATTAAAGCAACTGCAATTGTGATAAGTATCCCCAGGTGATGATCTGGCCTCCAGTTTTTGAGCAAGAAGTAGCTACAACACAGCAAAAGTTGTAAAGCATTCACTTTGAAAATTTGAGGCCTTCTGCAACAAACACTTTTTTTTTTCCCTGTCACAGTATCCTCCTGCCTGATGACTCTTCTGCTGACAGTAAACTAAATATTGAACACCCCTTCAAGGGGTTTGCCTCTTTACTTCTGAGCTTTTCAAAGAAACTGATAAAATGTCTAATTATTTGAATAATCAAGGCAATGAATATTTGATCACTAACTTCAAAGCGACAGACATAATTCAAGAGCTGAGGTATGTGCTTAATATTGCATTACTCATAACACAAAGAAAATTATAATTACCTTGAAAATGTGTTTTTTAAAAGTATTTTTCTTCTGCCTTTTGGAACAGTTCAATGGAGAAATATTGAAATTAATTTGCATATATTTATTTAATTACCCAAAACTTGTCATTGTGTCATTTGACAAGCTATTGGATGAAACAAATCAATGGCTGATTAAGGAAAATAATCTCAAATTTGGTCACAGTGCCAGTAATGGTCTGAAGTCCAACTAGACATGCTGATTAGTATTAGTTGTTGCACAAGCACGGAAGCTGGATTACCCATTCAGAGTCAATGGAGTCATTCTGTTCCTGTTTTTGAGTGAGATACACTGACAAGTGAATATGGGGCATCATCATTGCCACTCCCTGGGAGTTTCTGCTTGCCTTTCTCTTCCCGACATCTAGAAGATATATCAATTCAGCCCTAATCCCCCTTTCCCATTTCATCCCTCAAGGCTCAGCGTCACAGCTAGCACTGATCATTAACAAATACCCTTTGATTTTTGACATGACCTGAAGCTCAAGCTGGAGCTATCCAGGAAACAAAGCAACCATTTCTTTTTTAGTATTTCAAACGTACCTTAAGCAGTTCAGGGACCGTCCGTCAGGAGCAGTTTCTACCTAGAGAGACACTGTCAACTTTATAAAGCTCTGTGCTTTTACTTGCCATGACAAGTTGTTCACGTCAAGATGCCCTGGTGTTTGGGTTGCAGATAATTAAAATTATTACCTACTACCTATCAAGATATAGGGAATTGCAAAGGCAGGCAAGACGTTTAATTGAGCCTGAACTAATCTAGGAATGCGTATTTGTGCCTTTCATTCTCCTCCCCTCTGCAGTCCCTGGACCAAACCCTCATTACAAATGACCAAACACAGGCTCACTCCGTTATCTCAAGCACACAGGTGTCTCAGGACTAGGTTTGCCATCCAGATCCCTTCAGGGAGGCAGAATGGCACATAGCACTGCACAGAGGTAGCCAGTAACACACGGTGAGATCAAAATCCAGTTCACAATCCCCTTTTATATCCGTTCAATCGGTTTCTCATTCATTTTACTGTGTGTATTCCTACTGATTATTTCTCTGGTCATGCATCTCTCACTCACTTTTAATCTCCCTTGTTAATTAGTTTATGAATACACTGAGCATGACTCCAAGCTTCATTTATTAGCGAAACTGTTATACATTTTTAGTGTTATCTTTGAACGTTTTCTGGTCTGAATATCCTCACTGTGCAGTATCTCAGGTGTCTGAGTGATCGCCGAGGCTTTTTAGTGGACTGCAGACATCCTGCTCATTAATCTAAGTAACTGCTTACCAGTCATATTCTCAAGTACCCCATCACTTGTGGTGCACAGCAATAATATTTGGGGTTTTTACTTTCTTAAAGCAATATAGCAATATTTCAAACCATGTACTAATCCAGATCCCCAGGCAGAAAATACATCTAGTCAGCTCCATTTATGTAAAGGTGTTTATAGGGTAAGTTATCACAATACTCTATTATTTAGTAGAGTTGGTTGTAAAATAGGAAAAAATATAAAAAATTTATAATATTTTAAGCTCTGACTCTAGAACTCTTGTTTTTAATGGTTAGATGTTATCTAAACCTCCCATTTGGATTTCCTGTTTGCTGGCAAACCTGATTTCTTTATATTTTTTTTAACGAGAGAATGAAGAGTTTTTGAACTAAAAAGAAATCCCAACAACTTTTTAATTTAAAAGTGAATTGTGTTCCTTTTTAAAAAAAATATATTTTAACTGAAATAGAAATTCATAGCTCCCCCTTCCCCAAGGCTTCTACAAACATACAGCTAGACAAGAAAGTGAACTAGTAGCCTCATTGCTCTTAGGGAAATTAGTACAGTGGACTGTGGCAGTGTCATTTGGCCAGCACACACATTCGCTAGCTCTACCCAAAACTGAATGAGAAAGAAGGAAAAAGGCCACCTGTGTTATGTTGACCTCATTGTCAATTAAAACAGTAAAATGTTGCAGGGTTTTCATCTCTATTATTATATCTATAGTGAATGAATGATCCAAGTGGAAAGATAAAGACATTAAAGGAGGATTACTTACCCAAAAAACTCTCCAATTTCTTGATGGTAGAATTTGTCATTGGAAAAAAACCTTACATCTGAGGAACAATAGCTCAAATTGCAGATATTCGCTAGCAGAGACAAAACTTGCTTTAAAAAAAGCAATGCAACTATTATTGTAATTTCTACTCTTAAGATATAATTGCAAATTGTACTTGTGCCTGGACATCCTCTTGGAGATCAAAGAACAACTGTAATAAGAAATTATCTCTTAAAAAGAAGAGGTCCCGTTCGAAGGCATGCCTAAAATAGAAATTGGTAGTCCAGGCAAAAAGAGCGCAGTCAACTATTGTAGGGAAATGAGCAACACTGTACCTTCTTACAGGACACTGCTCAGGCTGCTCTCTTTTATCTCACCATACCTTAAAAGTAGGGTTTTTTTCCTGTCTATGCCAGCGCTGCCAGGCTCAGTGGGAGTCCTTACGGTGTGATCCAGCAGCTACCTCTGGACACCACAGTGCTATAGATCCACGGATGGTGGGAGAGAGGGCAGTGGTGGTGAGAGGGGTAACAAACTACAGCATTAACAAAAAACTAACCATCGAATCTGAAGCACTAGCATGAGGGAAAAAAAAAAAAATTCAAGATTGTTTAGCTGTAGTTTGGCTAAAACATGAGGCAAGGAAAGCAGCCAGCAGACATTTTAAGGATGTGTTTGCATAAGAAATACTTAGAAATGAAATACAAAGAACTATGAAGCATTGCATAAAGAGGAGAGATGAAATCAAGTGAAAATTTAAAAAAATTATTTGACAGCAAGTGCTCTGTAGTTGCTTCGTTATTGTTTCCCAAGGGAAGCAGTCAAACCTGTTTCACTGGAAACAGTAAGACACAAAACAAGCCGGACAAAAGCACAAGAAAATGTACTGCAGAGGCAATGCAGTAGTTGGGAGGTGGAGCACAAGAGCATCTCCAGCCCTGAATTACCCATTTTCTGGCTGGTGTTTCACTGTGATCCTTTTTCTCCCCCTCTGGAGTCACTAACCTCTCACCATACAGTGATCCCAAGCAATGATGCATACTTCCAAAGACCTGCTTGGGAGACTGGTGCTGCTGTAACCTACCAGTGTGTGCCATTCGGCGCGGACATTTGCATCTGGAGTCCTGCCTCTGGAAAGAGCCAGCAACTGGGGTTACATTCTGCTATCACAAAAGAAATAGCCAGAAATTAACTGCTCTATGAAAAGACATAAAAGCATCACCCTATCTTGAAAGCGTGTGATAATTTCCCTAGTCTATTTTTATAATTGAATGGAAAAATCTTCTTTAACATTTCACACAGATTATTAGGGAACACTTAATTTATGCAGCTAAGTACTGCCTTAAAATACCTTTACTGGAGTCTTCAAAATGACAAACACCTGTCTTATCACTCACACCAAGAATAGGTTTCCATCACAGACCATAATAACAAAATGATAATTTGCGAAGTTCCGAAAAAGGATGGGACTAGTAAAAATCATCACGTAATTGACTTTTTAATACCCCAAGATCACTGTCGCTTAATAAGACTGAGACTTTGAGAATGAAATTAAACCATAAATCCCTGGAAGAGACTTTCATGAGCCTAACATGCAATTATAAGGTGGAAAAAAAAAAATATCAGCGTTCAGGTTCTAAATGTCTCTGTCAATAGAAAAGCAAGGAGAAAATGTAAGCGCACACCATTAGAAACAGGAGCAGCTCAACACTGGTGATGTCTAGGAAACTGAAAACTCTGATAGTGTTCAAGGTCCAAAATTATTCTGTCGAGGACTGCAGTTTTACCAAAAGTCCTTAAATTAGATAATTGCTGGTACAACCGAATTTTGCTCCATGATAGTATGGAAGGAGCAAAACATGTTTTTAAGGTGCTCTCCAAACTCCTGGGTAGCTCAGACAGACTGAAAGAACTTTCCAGTAATTTCACAGCTCTACAGACCTGAGGCATCTCAGCTGGCCCCACAAGAAGAGGCAGAAAGTCTGTTATGTTCCTGCTTACACGTTCTCAATGCAAGGGAAACACCACTATGCAAAGGAACAACAACAAAAAAAAAATCAGTGATGTAAAAATCCTAAAAGCCTGAAAAAGCACGGTGAGCATGTCTCCTCCGACCCACACATGGCTGGTCAGGTTTCAGAGGGTGAGGGCTCTGCCAGCCACCCTTTGCAGAGGTGGCCTGCAGGCAGGACTGCCTGCAGGCTTTAGGAAACTCCCTGCTGAAGCACCTCAAGGAAGAAGCTGCCCCAAGCCACAAGTGCTTCAAAGCCTTTCCCAGGGCTAAGACTCTCCCCTTTGTAGAAGGCAGGCTAGATGCTTAATGAATCATGGCTCAGAGCTGTGGACTCCAGATGCAGGGATGTTTTTGATGAGATATTTCAACTTCTGGGAAATAGCAGGATGGGCTTTTTTTGAACAGAAGACTATTTTGCCTGATGAGGTCTGACCAACCTGTTTGCCGTCTCATTTCTATAGGAGTGAGCTTAAAACTGGTGGTTGATTTCAGAAGTTAACTTTAAAAAGAAAAACTAAATCAAGCTTCTACTTTAAAAAAAGGTGAGAAATTGCATGGTTAAGAACAACACAATCAGTTGTGTAAAAATGTGAGAAAGTTTCTGACAGGAAGTGCTGTAGAAGTCCATGTACCACGGCAGGGAAAGAGGCTCTCACTGCAGCCGCTGTGGCTCCAGCATGGCAAGACAGAGCTCCCGCAGCTTCACCAGTTTACGTGCACAGCGAAACCCGGGCAGGAGACACACAGTTGTTTGATGCCTCACTGTTGCGTTTGGCCTGCACTGCCCATCTAACTCAGAGTAACAAGGACGTTACTGTACTGACCGGTAGGTCCAGAGGTGCAAATTGCAGCAAAAGCTACTCAGTCTGGGGAGGTAAAAAGCTTTTTCTAGCCCAAACCTCTCTTCCTGTGATGGGCCATGAACACCTGCTTAGCAAGTGAACTCCTGCAGAGTTCACGGATGCCTCCAGGCTTTGGATTACATTTATGCAGCTGATAAACAGAAATTTGATCTTTAGGTACTTGTCTGTCCAAACTACACAGACACTGCAAGGTGAGATACCACAGTTTTGATTACTTTTCTTAAATCGCACGTGTGTAAGAGAGAGAGCAAATAAAACAGACAAAACTACTATTATTCAGAAGACACCCCGAGAACCAGGAGGCTACAGAAAGATTAAATGTGACAGGGACTCCCCGGAGGTTTTTGCATGAGTTAGGGAGAAGGGGACTTCTTTTTTCCCCCACTGCATCTGAAACTCAGAATCTGAGGCAACAAAGGAATAGCTTTTGTTTAATAAAAGGTAATTTTATTCTTAATTCTTCTGAGAAAGGAATCGGAGAACTATTTAAAGCACAGTGGAACATTATACAGATAATGGACAACAAAGGGAAAGTAAGGTATGTCTAACGTGAGAGAGGAAATTGCTAGAGAAGCTCAGATAATACTGTAGCCTTTTGTTGACTTTTCTAATAGTGACTACAATTGTAGAACAGCTCTATGTGCTATGAATAGATGCTATGAATAAATTTCAGGTACCCTGCTATTCAGTTTTTCCTACCAATAAATACACACCCCAGAAAACATTCAGCTGTGTGGCAAGTAGTATTTAATCTGTGTACTTTGTACAGCTGATGGAATTACAGTGGGGAGTCATTGCAGGGACACTCGGACGTGCGATGCAGCGTTTGGTACCTGGCTGTCATGAAGCACCTACTGTTGACAGCCTCACAGTGGCTCAGCCAGGGGGAGGATGAAGCCAAAGCCCAGCTGGAGAAAAGCCACGTTGGCACAGAGGTGGTGGGAACCTGTGGTCTGAACCCCGCAGCTGGACAGCCGCCTGTGCCACCGAGTTCTCTCTCAGCTCGGAGAAGTGGATGTGGAGCCCAGTCTCCCAGGTTTTGGTCTTTCCAAAATGAATCGGGGGGAGCAGATCCTGTTTAGCATCAGAAACAATACTTAGTGGCTTTTAGTGACATGTTTACCTAATATTTGAACGTTAATGCCACATAAGACTGGCTTCAGATGGCCTCAGCAACCTTTGGTTCAGTTGATAGTCTGAGTAATGTTTTTGCTTAGATGTTATTGTGCTGAAGGTCTTGCAAGAAGCAGCTGGGCAGTTTCATATTGCACCTTTCCGGAACAGAAGGGGAAACACGCTGATCTTTCTTAACACGACTTGACTCCAAATTAATTTCATTGTGTTGGATTCAACCTAAGTATCTATTTTTATGTCCTATCCAGCTAAGTTACTGCTTAATCTGAGCTGAAATCTAAGAAACCAGAGGTGCAAGACGAGGATTTAAAAAACATTATTTCAGAGAAAGAGTTTAACTGAAACCAACCCCCTGCCTTGGTTTAGCAGAGTCACGTCTGGAGAACCACCCTTCTTATCGAAGCTTTACCAGGAGGCAAGACCGAGCAGTTGCTGAATGTTGCTCCTTGGAAAACCACACAAGTATTTCAAATAGAATTTCTAATAGTTGATACCTTAAGGTAATGAAAAGACTTTTGAAGAGCTTTTTTTTTTCCCTTTTCTTTTTATATTTTTTTCTTTTCCTAAGGTCCTTCCTTTTCTATGATAATTTGTTAAAAGTACACAGAGAGGTCCTCAGAATAAATCTGCATAGTTTAGCTGACTTCAGTGGGTTCCTGACACTTGAAGTGAGTTGAATTTCTAGCCTTGTAATGCAGAGCATGAGAAGAGCTATGTCAGGTTGGGTCTTGGCCATTAGCCACTCTCCAGCAATGACCAAGTAGTGCATACCTAGGGAAAAATATAAGACTTTGCGACTGAGGCAGAGATTATATCTTTGAAGTCCTTGATGGATTTTTTTTTTTTTCTTCCATCAGTTTGGCTGCTGACCTCAAATATATTTCCGTCTCATAGCTATGAATTCAACTAGATGTTTAACTAACTGGTTTAGCTAAACTAACAGTTTAACTAGATATTGGAAAATTATCTCCTGATTGTTTTGAACCTGTTACCTAATCATACCATTTGTTGTCCCCTTGTTCTACTTTGAAAAACAATGAACCATTTTCTCTATTAACTTTTTCATTTATAATTGCACAGACTTGTGTCATATCAACTTCAGTTATCTCTTTTCCAGCTCTAGGCTTGCCTGGGGTTTTTTTCATGACAAAGAAGATATTCAATATATTTGCTCATCCTTTTCCCTGACTGGAGTTCTTTTATTTCCTGTTTCAAGATGAGAACGGATCCGAATAAATACTACCCAGAGACCCCTTACTTTCTTTGAAGACTGCAGTGATTTTTCAAATAGTGCTGGGTAAAAATGACATATGTGAAATACAAAGAAATTTGTTGGAAACTTGCAACTGAAGAGTAACTAAATATGATTTTACTCTGTATATTAAATATGCTGATGAAGAAGCTAAGTTCTCATCAGAGTCAGTTACAGCTTGCCTGCTTTTCTCATGCTGGGGATAATTCTGCCTTGGAGATGTTACTTATTGATATCTTTTTTCCATGACAGATGTTTAAGCTGATACTTCCTTACATGACAAGAGTGAAAATAGACCTAACATCAGTTACATTTGATGGAAACCCCCTAACATCAATAGAACCAGCACAGACCCCAAGTCCTTTATCTTACCTCTCAGACAGTAGTTTGGCAGCTCTATATATGATAATGTAAGGATAATTGCTTAGTACATTTCTGCTGTAATGTACAAGCATTGTGTAATTCAGCATTAATGTCTGACAACCCAGCTGTCATCTTTCCAAAAATACTTGCTGTCTAACTACTGTAGCTGCTACTGCTTCTACTTCAAACCAAAGGAAGACATTCTGCTCCAGGGCATTTTGACAGGGTGTTATCTTTTGAAAAGACAGATGTTTGTGCTGGAACTGTCTGATAGTTTTAAGGCTTATGCACATGTTTCAATAAATAAGTGCTAAATTACTTGCCAGGTCCTGAGTTAAAGTTGAGGCTAGGATGTCTTCTAGAGAAATACGCCAGTGACACACAAGACTTAGAGCAGCACGTTCACAAAAGAAGTTTCAAATCACCTTTTAAACAGCATGGAAAGCCAAGAAGCTCCGGCTTTAAGGCTTATATATGTGAAAGGACACTGAGAATGTATGAAATAGATGGAGTTGCCATTCTCTGCCCTTCTCCGTTTCATTTCCCAGGAGAAATACTTCAGAGGGAGGGCAAATAATTCTTCACCTTAAAAAGGGATTTTATTATTTGAAGTAGCATGATAGTCCTTATTGACCCAACTTTGATTTGTAAGCTGATGATGAAATTAATTTGGCCTTTGGTATAACCACAATTAACTTCTCCGGAAGGGAGGTGATACGATGTCTTGCAGTAAAAAAACGTCTCTTTGCAAGGAGCAGCTCAGGGCCTTATGTGTTGTTTGAGGTTTCAATAGACTTACGTCAGACTGAAGTGGTTCATCTGCCTCCGGCTGGTCCTCTGCACGGGGTGGAATTTCACCTTGGAGGATAAATTATGGAAATTCTTTCGCATCAGAATGACTAACTATTATCTGATGTGGGAGTTTAATTCTTCGTTCAGATTCCAGATAATGGACCAAACAAAGAACTGGAGGATGACACTGATTGAAGAGTGTTTAATATTCTTTGTTTAGAAAGTCTGGTTAACCTGTCACTACTTAATGAATATAAGTGTTTTGTCTGTGTGTACTTTAGACTCTGTCTTGTATTAATAAATAGAAGTAGGATAAACTACTTGAGCTTTAAAACCACTTAACAAGGGAATACATGAAACACTCCCTCTTTTAATCTGGTAATTACTTATTGAATGAAAGGGTGGGGAGGAAGAAAGAGAAAAGAAAAGCAAAATAAGTATCACATCTTTTTTTAATATTCTGAAAGTCAGTCTTCTGCCATTAAACTACCAGAACACCAATCTGAGGACTCTAATTCTGGGAAACTTGCTTAGTAGGATCACTTTAAGTCATTCTGGGATTACAGAGAAGCAAATATAGGACAAATAATTCAGAAAATTAATATGACATGTGGGGAGGAAGTTGAATAAAGGAAAAGTACAATGCCATTTATATAACTAAATAGATATATATACACCAAAATATCTATAGACACAAAAACCTTATGAAACTTCCAATTTGCAAGCTGTTCTGTACAAAGATTTTACGTCTATATCATCTAGTCCTCAGGACAAAAAAAAGACCATTTTAAGCGGAACAGCTTTGCAAGTTAGAACTTAATAGTGTTTCTCCTTATGCCAACTGGTCCATCCCATTCAGTTAACCACATGCTTAGTTTTGACTTTGGACAATATGAAAATAAAATGAATGAAAAAACCTTTTCTGTGTGGTGCTGGAGCTCTGATGTAGTGTCATCCTGTCTGCCTTGTTAGGAGCTGGAGAGGGTCACGGGCATTGGCAGTTGCTCATTGATTCTAGATACTGGAAGAAAATTTTGTTGGAACAAGTTTGATTTTTTTTTGGCCAAAAAAAGAATTTTCGATACGAAAATTACGTTTCTCCTTCCCTTTGTCTTCTTTGAATTACACCCCTCCCACTCTATCTACTGCCCCAGCTGCAAAACCTGAAGCAAAAGCTCCTTAGCTGCTGGCTTGGAGGCTCTTGCAAATGCCACCCTCAATGCACATGCCAAGGGCTACCTGCTTCTTATATACTGCTCTATTTTTTTCATAATTGTGTGTGGCTCGTATTTGCAAGCGAGCAAGGCATCAGCAGCACACAGGTAGCAGGGCAGTAGAGTAGCTATTAGTAGTTTTTACTGCCTCCTTTTCCTCTGATCAGCTATTCAAAGCCCTATGAAAAGCTGCAAGTATTCCCTGGAGAGGAAAAAAAAAACCACCAAGAAAAAGAGGAAAAAATTGAAGCATTTCAACATTTAAAAACTTTGACTTCTTTGTTTGCTAGAAAAAAAAATTAAATTATTTAATCGTGCCCTCTATATTTTTTTCAGAGCTCATACTGGTTTAAAGTAAAAAAAAAAAAAAAGATATATTTGCTGCATTTGGACTAGGTAGGCACCTTTGAAGCAATTCTTACTAGTTTCCACACTTACTGCGTGTGGGCTTGCTTGCAAAATTCTCCCTAAGTGTGTGAAGCAGGTTCCCTTTGTATGACCCCGCGCCGGAGGATGCGCAGTGAGATGGAGGAACACCCTCCGCTCACTAAGCCACCTTTTGTCGACTTGATCAGGCCAGAGGTAGCGCAGAGCAAAGCCCAGGCGTGCAGGATACAGACCCCAGCACCAACAGCTTTGTGCTGTGGATTCACCCCTGTTGCAATACAACCCCTGGCAGTGGAGAGGAGCCAGGTCTGTGCTGTCCCGTGGGCAGGGATCACCTCCGGGTACGTGTTGGCAGAGGCCGAGCACCTCAGAGGACGCCGTGGAGACACAGCTGCTCTACAAACGCCAACATTAAAGAGCCTGTACGTTTGTTTGTCTTTGCAATTTGAACAAAAGCGACATTTTCAGAAAACAGTGGCTTTTGAATTTCTTTAGGGCAATCTAGCAAAGCAGCTGTATGTCAAAGGATTTGCTAACAGCTGGAGATATCTGAAAATGCACCCTCTTACTTTGGTTAGGGACGAGTTGGCCTGCAGCCCCTGCAGTATTGCAGAGATTTGAGATAATCTTGGAGAAGATATGCGCTGGCTTTGCACATACGTTCAAACTTCAGAACAAACTGCAGCAGGTGATGTGCTCTCCAGCTCCACTCCTCCCTTTTTTTTTTTGGAGGATTTGGCTTTCTTGGTGGGTCTCTGACAGCACACCGAAGAAGGACGAGTATCCTAGGAACGACGAGTACCAAGTGGCGTGTGGGAAGCAATAGCTCTATGCAGGTTAGGCACGTGCAGGGTCGCTGCAAAAACGACAAGCTCAAGAAGAATCAAGCACAGCGCATACGCCATTCGGACTCCTCCGCTCGCCCTCCGTTGCAGAGCAAAGCATACACAGACTTTTGCTGCTCGTGAGGGAATTTCGGCTGAGCCAGGCGCTCTCGGAAGCAGCCTCCGTAACTCCTCCACAGGCGCTGGCTGTGCGGGCTGTGCGTGTGGGCCGCCTTCCAGCGCCTTCTCCGGGGACCCCCACAGCTTCTTCAGGGAGGATGAGTGACAGTGCCCCAACAGTAATTCTTAATTATTTTCCAACTTCGGCAATTAATAACTAATAAGTTCTATCTAATCAAATGGGATTATAAATCCGTGGTCTAAACCCAATTTACTGTACTTTCATAACAGTAATTTTTTTCCTTTTCCTTTCCCTGAAGGCACCCTCTTCCTTGAATTCTGGGAGGTGAAGATTAAGCTGACAGATGGTATCAGCCGAAGAATGATTATGAGTTTAAAAACCTTAATATTTTGGCTTAGTACATCATTTTTCATGCAAATACTGACATGGATATTAGCATCCAATTAAGAAAGTATAAAACTATGCCATTCTGTTACAGTTTACATTATAATCATTTAATGTTTCATTAAAATTACTAAGAAAGGCTGCTCTGAAAGCGATAAAAATCAATGGTCTAAATATTACTTTTGCTGCTTTGCTCTTCTGGTACCACACTGTGGTAGTGACAGATAGTGGGCTATATATCTCTCTAAATTATTCTGTTAAGCTGACTGAGTTGCTGCTCCCATCTTTAGGTCCAAAAAGAGTACTTCAACATGGCTAAGGTTGAAAGGCTTGTGATGAACCTGGACTGATTTCTTTCCATAGGTTAGGTTATGTCTAAATGTATAACACCTGTTAGTTGGACAAGGACTGGCAGTGATATGTGCTAGTCAGTGATTTAAACACTAAAAACAACTGCAGGTCTATATGAAAATATTTTTAAATGTCCCCTCTTAATTCCACTGCATCAGAGTAAGAAAATTAGGAAATAAAATCCACTCAGAGAAGTCTGAGGAACAGTCATGGGTAAGTAGAAAGAAAATCAAAGCTGATCAGACACTTACACATGGTCACGGTGGTGGCTGTTGATGACATTTCTTGGTGGCAGGCTTTTCTTCACTTTTGGGTGATGTTTGTGCTGTCTCTGGAGGGGGAAACAACTTTTAAGTTAAGGAATTAGTACTTAAAAACTTAAGGTCTAATTTTTTGGCCAAAGAAAAGAGATCATTGTTAACTTTGTGCAATCCTTCCTCTGCAAAAAGGAGATTTCTTTTGTAATATAGAGGCTCTTCTGATGCATAGCAGTGGCTAAGGAAAACGAGACATTGTGAAATATCCAGGGAACTGCAACCCAGGCAGGGAATCCATAGCCAAGAACAAAGGCATTAATCACACTAACATAGACATATAGATGACACTATTGCAACATTTCTAAATTATTTTTGTTGTCAACATTTTCAGAAAAGGCAAGAGTAGCAAATATCAAGGTTTGGGGTTTGTTTTGTTTTATGTTGTTTTCCCTGGGAAAACACATTTTTGCAGAACTTCCATTGAAAATTTTACTCTCTGGTAATGCTCTGACTTATTTTAGTATCACTACATTCACATTACTTTTTAAAAATAGAGAATAAATGGAAGGAAATTTCCCAGTCTCACACTGATGTGAAGTCAAATGTGAAATAGCCTATGTTCATTGCAATAACTTCAAAACCTGATATTTGATTTGAGTATTTCTCCCTGTAAACAGTATTACCTAATTAGCTTAAAATTAAAATCAAATTCATGCTTTGGAATGTCTTTAAAAAGTTTTCTAATGAAACGTCTTGACAATTTTGAAATATTTTCCAAAGTGCTTTTGAATCAAAAAACTTCAAGACACTATTTTTCATAAATGTCAGCTTTATAATAGACTAGATTTTGTTATTTTAACCAAGAAAGTTGGGATTCAAAAGGTCTTGACCAACTATAGCTGTATTAATTTACCTCATTCTTGTAGACAGACAAAAGGTATAAATCTCCATCTCATTACATCTATTGTCAGTGAACAAAACATAATAAGGAAAATTATTCAGGTTTCATGAAATGCTGTTTTCATGAGAAACTTTTAAAAATTTGGACATGCAGTCACATTATTTAGTAAATTAGTTGTTGCATGACGGCTAAACCAGGGGCAAGATAGTACATGCTGTTAAATACAAACAATAAAATAATGCAACTTAACCTTCTAATGACAAGACTGCACTAACTTACATTAGCTTACATGTTCCTTAGCTTGAGAGCAAGCACTTGGACAAGCGGCAGGGGCTGATTTACCAAACTGTTATTTGATCAGCTTAACAAGCCTGCAATTTCTAGGCTAATAAATCTGTGATTTCTCTTCTTCTTGCTTTCTTTTTTTTTTTCTTTTCTATGAAAAGTGGACATGGATCCCGACTCGTTGTCTCCTGCAGCTTCTGACATACTGCAAAGCAACTGTTGAATATGGGAAGGATGACTAACCTGTACAAATCAGTCTGGAAAAATGGTAGCGGAGGTTATGAGTGGTGAAAAAACCCCCAGCGCTGCCATCCAAACAATGGTGTACCAGAAATAGCAATGGCTGGGTTGCAAGTATTGCTTGCAGGTTGTCTTCTTTATTCAGAGGTATGAAAACCTCCAGTGGGCAATTCATCACTTCTCTAATCCTATTAGCAATAATGGAAAAATGCCAAGCCATTTTCCACAAATCTTCATCAGCTCTCTTTAAATTCATATAGCATCCAAGATTAGAGTGCAACCTTAGTCAAGAACAACGACTGGCTGTTAGTCAACCAAAAAAATCCAACTCTGTATTAGAGAGACATTGACAATTCTAGTTCTAAAGCTCAAGGACAGCAGAATAACAGAGTTTTTGTTTCATTATATTTGTTTTATTATATCTGCACATGGTCTGGTAATGAGATTGTACTTTGAGTCCATCCTATAAGGGCAAGCTTCACAGTAACTCCCAATAGCCATTACTTTTGTCTCTGATATCAAAAGCTACTTGTAAATGCTTTAAGATTTGGAACACTGGTATAATAACCAGTAGCCTGGCTGATTTTGCAAACTCCTTTTTAAAATTTCCAGAGACTGATGTAAATTTTTATGGCTGGCATAGAGGATAAGCAAAAGTGTAATTTCACGCAATAGCTAGAAGCTAATGCTAGACAAATTCAAATTCAAAGGAGTATACTGCAGATAGGTAGCCAACAGGACAATTTACCTAGGGAAGTAATGCATACTCACACACCTGAAATCCCTATAAGGGTGACTCTTTTGAAGAGCAAATATTTTAAATCTTTTCTTCCAAAAGGTGAAAATGCTGTCATCTCAAAAAGAATAAAAAAATCAGAGTATTTTTTCTTAAGTGAAATATTTTGACATCTTTTTGCAACATTACTTCAGGCTTTTTACCAGGTCCCACGACATACCATGCTCACATCGTTCCAGAAGGAGCCATGTGGGAACGCAACGTGGACAGTGTAAAACAAAGCAGCTGCCTGCTCTGTAGAAAATAAAGAATTTGGGCATTCATGGTACAACGTTTAGGGCCTCTTGTGGTTTTTATTCATCAAATATAAGTCAGAAGTCTTACAATATCCATTTAGTCCTAAGTGACCTGTTCTTTTCTGGAGGGATTCAGCCATACAGGATACAGACGGGGACTGTTCCTCAGTTTGGAGATAAGGATGTAAGTGAATACTCTGTTGGATCAGCCCAGCGCTGAGAGATAGAGGTGACCAATGAATGAAAACTTCTAGTGTCTGCTCACAGATGTGTCTGCCATTTATCTCACACTCTATTCTGGCACACAAAACTCAAGGGAGTGTACATTAGAGAATAATCAGACTAATGATCTGCAGAGATTCTTATGTTAATGTTATCTTTTTATACTAAAAGTATGCTTTTAGCTAAATGCCTTTTCAGTTCCCTTCCTGGGCACCTAAATGAATAAAAGGCTGATAATGTCACTTTCATTATTTCAAGAACATATTTACACCTTAATGAAAGAGCTCTTGGGGGTACAAAAGACAGAGATGCAAGTGCTTAAACTAATAGAGAAGTGTTTTGTGGATTGTGTAAAAAACGAAAACATAAACAGCTCACCATGCTATCATCTTCGTCTTAAAGGAAAAAAAACTCAAATGGTAATGAGATTTATAAAACAGCAGTCAAACTTTATCCTGTCATTGTAGCACACAGTCTATTTCTGTAAGTTATGAGGAACAAACCTGCCGTAAAGTTTCTTGTACAACCAGGAACTGATGAATTTGCTTCCATCTGTGAAATCACACTGTTTTCTTTTGTGAAAAACATCATCTCCTAAAACAACGACTAGTCTTCAAATATAAATAGGCATCAAGAATCTTGATATAACAATGTATTTAAAGATTTGGGGCACTCTGATCTTAACCGTTTTTAAGGTATGCATTTTTAAGGAAAATTTAAATAAGGTTTATCCACTATGGTACATTACATTTACTTACGAGTTTACGGAGTAGCCAACTTCTGGTCTCATATGCTTGTGGATAGTTCTCAGGTCAGTAACCAGCAAGATGCAACATCTGAAGTCTAACAGAAGAACACAGTAAGATTTTTTGCTTCAGATGGCCCTTCTTAATTGGCATTCGGTAACAGAAAAAAAAAAATAAAAAAAAATAAAAAAAGAACACCGGGGATGAAATCTAAAGTTAAAATTTTAAGTGATGCAAAACACTGAAATATGCCAGTGTTTGATCTAAGGAGCCTACAGAATTAGCATAGTGAGCATATGTTCATGTTCAAATATAACAGACATTTTTGATAACCCTCCCTAAACTTAGTTTGTCTCTGATTTACATATTTAAATGTTCTTTTTTTGAATGACTTAAATCAGGGTCACCTTCATCATTTGTACAGAAATACGCACACAGCTTTCATTTATATAAATGTTTAACTACAAATATTGCACCTCAAATTTTACACAGTAAATCTGAATCAAATTGCTCATTTTCCTATCCAGTAATTTTTGTAATGTATAATTATATTTTCTTTTCCTGCATATGTGTCAAAACTCTGTCTGCATAAATGATACTTGAATCTCATTCCTTCACTTCTGAGTTCACTAATTCTTGGATCTCTTTTCTCTCTCCTCCATAATCTTCTCTTTTCAGCTCCTCAGCAAAGTCCATCCCGGACAGGAACAATCTACCTGATTTAATGTTTTTATCAGAACTCACGTATTTCCACAAATAATTTGGGAACATTGTAATTCTTCTAGCACAAGCCATTTCTGCTAAGCATTTCTGACTAGCTCAAGTATTAGCCATGACAAAGACCTGGATAGAGCAACAGGGTGATCTAATAGCACCAATCCCATAATTCCATTAAAAGCATTGGTAAATGCTTACAAATGCACTGTCACAAAATTATCTTAACACATTGTGGAAGCTTCTTGAAAACACAGGCGTCTCTTTTTTCTTGCTATATGTGGTACTCACAGGAACCATGGTATTCATGGGAACCACACAGGAACATTTTTTACTTACAAGGAACAATTTTAAAAGTCATGTCTTCCTAAGCAGCTAATTGTGCTTAGCTGGGCTGAATAACCAAGGCCTAAGTACACTTTGCTAAATGTAACATTTAAGCTGTGACGGTTTCTGCCTGGTATTTGGCTAAAACACAAAGCTGTATTTCCAAGCTGGCCTTTGCTGTAGACTCTTTTCCATCCAGAACTAGTCATTCTGGCTCACTCACACCTCCAGCCGTACTACTGACTTGGATGATAACACCAGACTGGAACTGGGGCCTGACAGTTCTCTGTACACATCTAAATCCTTCTTATAACTGATGGAAAAAATATCTTCTCCCTTTAGATTTTTTTTTTCTTTGCTAACATGAGCCCTGATTAGGGTCTTAAAGTCAAAATTCCACATGAAGATATCACAGATACTTTTATTAGGATGGATAGATCTCATGACATTTGTCTGAGAAAAAGCTGGACATCTAATCAGGTCCAGTTTGGAGCTGTACTTGTGTTCCACATGTAATTATCCTCTGCAGGCCAGTGGAACTTGCCAAAGGCACTACTGTAGATTTTTAAAGCAAGTTACGTTCTTGCATTTTATATATGAATCTCTAGAGATACTTCAGGGCAATACTGGAAAAGTAAACTACATTAGTTGCCATGCCAGTGGATATGCAGCTTCCACGGCTTCAAACAATGTTTTCTGGTTATTGCGAAGTTTTAAAAATCCTGTATTGATTTTTACACTTTGGCCACGCTATTAAAAGCAAAGAAAATACAGTGTTAGAGAGTATGCATTAGCTCTGTTATCATTCACACTCTTGGTTAACTAAGTCCCTGAGGTCATTTGTCAGTGTTATGAAGCACCCACAGCGAGTGCAGCCAGCTACGCCTTTCCATGTGCTGAATGCCGTGTGTACCTGCCTTCCCAAAAAGGCTTGGGGCAGTGGATGAGCTCATTATGACTATAGGGTTAGATAAGCATTTTGAGACCTTTTTTTTCTGTTTTCATACTCAGTGCTTTGCACTGGCTGCCAGAGGCACTTCCATACTGCCCGAAGTGAATGGGGACTAATTTGATTCTTTCCCACTATGAATAGTAGAAGTTGTGCCAAAGCATCTCCAAGTATTGTGATACTAACTGCACCTTCTGTGCAAGGAATAACTGGGTTTTCAGAAGAATAAAATGATCCCCCAATTATTTTCTACCCACTACAGCTCCTGGTCCCCCTACTGGCAGAGCTGTTGCCATTGAATTTCTTCACCTCGCAGTAAAAGCTGCAGCAAAAGGTGCTTGGGAAGTATCGAATCATAGAATCACTTGGGTTGGAAGAGACCTTCAAGATCGTCGAGTCCAACCATAAACCTATGCCAAAACCACCCCTAAACCATGTCCCTCAGCACCACGTCTGCCTGTCTTTTAAATACCTCAAGGACAGCAATTCCACCGCCTCCCTGGGCAGCCTGTTCCAATGCTTGATAACCCTTTCGGTAAAGAAGTTTTTCCTAATATCCAACCTAAACCTCCCCTGGCACAACTTGAGGCCATTTCCTCTTGTTCTATCGCTTTTTACTTGGGAGAAGAGATTAGAAGTAGTAGGTCTCACTGCTCTAATCTGTTCCCTTCGCTCAGCCCAATCCCCTCACTCCACTCACTCCAGTCTCAGGACTTTCTTCTCTTCCACTTGCCCCTAACACCATGTTCTCTATTACCCACCTTGTTCGTTCTCACCCTGAGATGAGAGCAGAGGAGCCGACCAGAGAAGACAGCACTGTGCACCATGCTCTTATTGACAGTTCACCCTGGAACAGCGGCGTTCCCTGCAAGGATGGGGAGAAGCAGAGACGAAGGCACAACTGGGCTGGAAGAGCACGAAGTCTGTACTTCGTTGTGTGGGAAGGTGCATATGCAGGTTCCAGATTATATGGCACAGCTATGGGAGAATAAAATTTTTCACGTAAGAGTGTACTGAACAAATTACCTATTCATCAGCTCTACAACCAATGGCTTGAGAAGACACCACCACTAAACCAAAAGATTTAGACTCAAATGAATGCTGTACATTTTAGAAGTAACCCCAATGAGATAGGCTCAAAGTGCTGCACTGAGAAGGGGTTCAAATTTAACTTGTACAATAACAGTTAGGACTTCATAGGACTCTGATATTCTGATATAAACAACTTCTCCCTCTGTATTTATTTTCTCAGTCCTTGAGAAAGGGACTAGCAAATATTTAGGGTAAAATGACATAGAAACAATGTTTGTCTTTTACTAACGAAACTGAAGAATTAATACTATCCAAAAACGGGTAAATATACTCTTTCAAATGAAATATTTAGTTGATTTCCATGAAATAGAATGAGACATTTATCAATGCAGTGGATTTAGTGCTAATGACACTACCTTGTTTTTTATGAATGACATGCCACTCAGCGGACCAAAACAGCTCATTTGGCTGGCAGTGTGGATGAAGGCCAGACGTAATTATTTATGTTACATATGTGTTTATTAACATTTTTGAAAAATAAAATGCTGCTACCCCAGACCTGTATGTACATGGAAAGTTTATGTTCTTATGATAACTACTGATTATTCACGACAAATAAAGCATCCTGTAGTTTATGTAAAACAAGTCCATCCCTGGAGGTATTTAAAAGACGGGTAGACGTGGTGCTGAGGGACATGGTTTAGGGGTGGTTTTGGTATAGGTTTATGGTTGGACTCGACGATCTTGAAGGTCTCTTCCAACCCAAGTGATTCTATGATTCTATGATTCTATAAGTGTTTCCAGCTCTGCAAAGAGACAATTTAAAAAGCAGCAATCTGAATGGTTTCCCATTACAATTTTCCTTCACATTAGACACATACAAAGGTGGTCCAGCTCCCACCAAGGAAAGAAAAATTAAGAAATTATTGTTAAGCCTAGTTACCACTTTCAATTTATGCCAAAGCTTTCATTGTACCATTGCAGGCCATCCCTAGGTCCAAAACACTGAAGCCAGTCTGCAGATGTCTGTGTTCAGTGTTGTATGGAACGCGTGGTATGATATAGATTGTGGCATGAGTCTTTCTTTGTTATCTGGAAAAGCGGTGAAGTGAAAGGTCTTAGTAAGTGATTGTACGTCCTATAAACAAATTTGGCATACACTTCCAAGAAAAAAAGTTTCAGGTATAATCCCTAATGAATCAACCTTTACTAAATTACTAACATTCTGTGATTCTGTGAAATCAATTACCACAATTAGTTAATCCTTTGATTTAATATTATTAGGGAACTTAGTTATCCATCGGTTTGGAAACCAAGCATTTTTTAAATCAAATCGGGAAGGTCCTGCTTCCTGTAGCAGTAAGAATGGAGAAATTCAGAAAAATATACCTAGAATTGTACGGATATGCCTAGAAAGCATTAGTCTAGCACTGTCAATCAGTTGCTTCAGTTCTTCCTAAAATCAATTTATTCAAAATTAAAGCTGGGACAATTAAAATTATATCTATAACTTAGACTTGCTAAAAACTCTCCTATGAAACCTTCAAGACCTATAGAACTTAAGGTAGCAAATGTAATTGTGGATACCATAATATATCACAAATTAAAGGAGCCTAAAAGCAACAGTAAAAAGGAACCCTAGTAAAAACTTAGCAAAATGCATTCAGCGAATTTAAAATCAAAACTATACAACCCCCTCTCTCTCTCTCACACACACACACACAATGCATAACAACTTTACTTGAGTCTCGGATTATGACCTTCTCAGATTGCTATTAAACTGGTATATGGCACAGTAATACAGCTCATAAAGTGACAGATTTTTTGTTGTTGTAGTCTCAAATACAATAAAAACGTGATATGCGCAAGTTTCCTATGTTCATATAAAAGAAAAACATATTTTTAAACCCAAAGACCTATATTTGAGTTCTGCTTTTTCAGGAAGGCTTCAAATGTTAGAAGTGTAAAATAAAATAAAAAAAATCTCACAACAAAAGAAATGTCTTTTATTTGTTTCCTTATTCACTTTTGTCCAAGAGCCTACTGGTGTTTCATGCATCTGCATCAAATTAAGTTCAGGTGGGAGGGTGAGTTTATTTGCTTTCTTTTCTCCTAGGAAAGCTGACCTGGTTATTGAACTTGTGTCTGTGGTAAAAACCTAAAATATAACTTCCTTGGTGCTGTTATTTTCCCAAGGCATTCACAAATTGCAGCGTTCTACTTTCCTGGGTTATCAAAATTTGCTTATATGAAAGCCTTAAATGGAAAAGTGAAGGTAAAGAAAAACCCTTCTAGCATACCCATGCTACAAAGACTACTTTAACTTATTGTTTAATCTGACAAATAAGCATATATTTATTGATTAACTAGTTATTAAATAGCAAAACAACTGTGTATTGGGTTTTAAACTAGTTTAGTTGCCTTCATTTATTTACCAGTCTTCATTTATCTGCAAGACCGTATCATACTCTTCATTCTTTTATCTTCTAAATATCACAGTTTGATATTTGCCTGGTGCCACCCGATGTTCAGTATATAGTTTTATCACAGAAGGATGAAATGGGTTTTGCAGATATAAAATCTTCCAGGTTGCCTTCAGATAAGTATAATACTTAAATGCAAGAGTTATTAGAATGAAACAGATAATTATACCATATACAAAAGAAAATGTGGGGGATGAAAAAGGAATACACTGCACCAGAGTTGTATGTATTAGCCGCAACAGGAGGAAAAGATTAACTCTTTTCTCACTAAATTCAGTGGCAGATTTGCCACAGTCTGACGAACAAGCAGCTACTTTTGTGACACACTAGTTTCTCTATAAACACTAACAGTTGGACTAACTTCAAAGTTGGCTTTCTTAAGCCTTAAATAGATGTTTATGCAAACAGGCACCATTTCCTGCACTAGGTGGGAAATGCTGCAAATGTTAGGCAGTTGAAAAAATAGTGAAAGCTCTTGCAGTTGCCCCAGCAACAAAGACACTTTCCAGCAGGCATTTGATGTAGATTTCACATCTCATTGTCGCTGTATTTCCATGTTTTGAGGTTCCATCAAAGTGATCAAAATATGTGTATCTCTTTACTTAAAAACAACCAAAAAAAAAAAAAAAAGAAAGGACTAAATATATTGAATAATTTGCATTCACAGCAAATTACAATTCATTATATTCCTCACTTCTTTTTGTTCATTATCTGACTCCTGAAAAGTAGGCATGCTGCTGCCTCGGTAATATTTACAGCACATGGTAAAACTGATTTCTCTGTCATCAAAATCCTTCATCTTTTACTTGCTTGTTCGTTTTTAAGCACAATATTGTTCTTCAGTTAGGCTGCATAACAAAAGTGTGTATAATATAACAACTTCTTGGTTCTGTTCTTTATACCACTGACATTTAGAAAAGGAATTTAAAATAGTGTACTGGTTTCATAGAATATTTTCAAGAAAAGTAAATGGTCACAGTTTCACTCCTAGAAACTATTTCTAGAGTGCTTTATTTATTCCTAGAAAGGCTTTGTAAGGGTTAATTAAAGATACATTAATTAGAAAATTACATCAGTTGGAATATGTGCTTAAATGCCTTGAAAGTAAACTACCATTCGTTAAGATGTGATTATTGCTGTTGTCCAGTCAGTCTCTTGATGAAGGAGAAATGAAAGCTGTGGAGTCTGGGTATAATGACAATTGTAAGGTGGTTCATTTACACCTTACATTTAAATGACATGAAAGAAATTTTGCCCTGGGAACAGCTTCTGATCATGAACACTGACCAAGAACAAACTCTCAGTCTGTTCACCTAGGACTAAACTAGAGTAACAAATATTTTTCCAAGGTCATGCGTTTTGCTCGCTTGATCAGGAAAAATAACAGGCTGCGTAAAAGTGATCATTTCTTGAAACACAGCATGAGTATTTTCATCACCTGTAAAAGGGACGAGGTCAATAGTTAATTACCCAATGAGGCAGCTGGGAGAACTGCCTAACGACTCCATGTAAAGGGCTGCTGCTCAGCCAAAGAGAGATCAAATTCTGTTCTTATTTAAGATGTGCCAACGCCTCAATGCGAAGGTGTGACTGGTGCAACCAGGCATGCTAGACACCTCCCCAGGGCAATGAAAACAGTGGTTAAGAAGTGACACTTTGGCACGGCCTCCTACAACTTCCCGAAAGGCGCGAAGGATGAGGCACGTAAGTGGTGTCCACCCACTCACTGGTCGCACGGGTGCTGCCGCTACGCAGCCTGCCTGGGCTGCTCCTGACACTCAGACCACTGTTGCATCTTCATAATCCTGCCAGGACTTACCTTTAAATGACTTCTTGGAATTTTTCCAGGTATATCACAGTCTAACGCACATAAGAACTGGAAACAAAGCATTTATTGAACTGCATGGTTTATACACTTCTTTGAGTTCCACAGACTAAATGAATCATCGCTTACTTGCTAAAAAATGTTTAGTATGTCTTGGATGCTATATACACAGCAGAGTAAGACATTATTTGAAAAAATGAAGCTTGGGCTTCAAAAATACCAAAATATTTATATATATCATGTTTATATACATTTTGAGTTTCTCCCCTTTTATGTGTTATATTTGCAGTTTAATCATTATGCTAAATTCTCCTTGGCACACAAACCCATCTTTTTGCAAGCCAGTTGGCTGCTTTATAATGCATCACTGTATTTGGAAAACCACAGCTGGTGAGGACTGGCACATCATGGAAAAATACAGAGGATATCAGATATTTTAAGTTCTGAAGTGGGCAATTGGGGAAAGACAGTGGAGAACCCTTGTCAAACAAAAAGTGCACATGCAGAAATTACTCTGTGCCAAGGAAGTCTGGATGCCTCAAGAAAGCTGCCTGCAAACAGCGTTCTTTAAACTCCCCCTATTAAAGCAGTCTGAAATACAGTCACATCTGAAGAAAGGTCTCACCTTGGTATGCAGTGATCCTACCTCCACCCTCTGTTCAACTAAAATCACCGTGAAAGCTTCAGGGCACTTCCAAGGAGCGTGGCACACTTAGGGGCACATTCCACACGCACTGGTGGGCACCGATAGCCTCAGTGTGTTCACGTAACATCTAACAGGAGATACAGTGGAGTTACCAGTGCATCAAAAACCTGAAACGAGGGACAAAGCAAAAAATGAGCCAAAGTCTGGTCAGAAGCTTAAAAGCTGAAACAAAGGTGGTAGGCGTTAGGTCTGCACTGTAAGAAACCAGTATTCTCTGTTGCTGTTTCTTGGTGACAATTATCTGTTGAGCCACACTTGGAACAGAGGTCTAAAAATATAAAACGCGGTGGAAAAAAGAAAATATCATCTATAGTCCTGGCTGCCAGTACTTCTAGTCCTGTTCTTCCTACAGCCAGCAGTGACACTACCATCTCCAGATGGGCAAAGTTGTGACTGTAGCAATATAGTCGAGAAAAACTGGGCTGGTTGAGACTACATAAGAAGAATAACAAGACCAATTCATCTGTCATTTCCAGAGCTTCATTCGCAACGCACCTAGTAGTCGCTCTGTAGATCCACACAAGAACACATTGTTATTGTAGCTCCTGGAATTCAGCCTCCTTCACCAGCAAACTTAAGGTTTGAAGCCACTAAGATTTATGGTGATGCCTTAATGAATTTTGGACTGAGTTTATTCTAAAAAGAGCGCTCTCTGGCAACGCTAAGCAGTAAAGAAAGACTTTGTTACTATTAAAGGTAAATTACAGTGTGCCCAGGTGGCCAAGGAGGCCAATAGCGAGGTGGGGGTCAGTCTCAGCTCCCAAGTAACAAGCGATAGGACAAGAGGAAATGGCCTCAAGTTGCACCAGGGGAGGCTGAGGGAGGATATTAGGAAAAATTCCTTCACCAAAAGGGTTATCAAGCATTGGAGCAGGCTGCCCTGGTTGACTCACCATTCCTGGAGGTATTTAAAAGACTTGGGATGAGGCACTTAGGGACACAGTTTAGTGGTGGACTTGGCACTGTTAGAATCATAGAAAAGAATCATTTGGGTTGGAAGAGACCTTCAAGATCGTCGAGTCCAACCATAAACCTATGCCAAAACCACCCCTAAACCACATCCCTCAGCACCACATCTGCCCGTCTTTATAGAATCATAGAATTACTTGGGTTGGAAGAGAAGATCACTTGGGTTTATGGTTGGACTTGATGATCTTCAAGGTCTTTTCCAACCTAAATGTTTCCATGATTCTACAATCTCATTTAATCTTAGATATTTACAAAATACAGCTGCCTCCATCTGAACTGATTTTCTGGGTTTGTATTGTAGCCAACAGAAATCTAGCTGATTTATTCATTGGCCTCTAGGGTACTGTTTACCACCCAAATGCACGCACCTACTTTAGGATGATGTGAATTATAATTTAAACAGCACTGACTAGATTTTTTAAAATTTGATATAAAAAAGAGCATAGAGCACCTAGATCACTTGCATGTGCCTATGTTATATTCCTTATATAGTCAACTGAATCCCAATAGCAAACAATATCCTTACTGGCCTCTGACACAACCTGTAACAGCTTTTTACAGACACCAGAGTAAGGACACTGGACTGGCTTTTTAGATATAATCATGGTTTGTCCTGTTGACTGCACAGACCATTTCAATATAGAAAGCCACTCCTTCAATGGAAAAGGCCCTGAAAATAGAAACGTTCATCTGGACCATTCATTTTTAGAACAGTTAATCAGAATTGATCCTTACACAATGAATACAAAATAAGAGTTATTATTAATAATGAATAATAAGAATGAATTATAATGGTGTGTTTATTAGGCTATCAATAATTAACAGGGATTTGCCATTTATTGTAAATACTGTTGCTGTTTCTGTTGCAGCTTTGGATGGCGCAATTTATATGGTAATTTTACATGAAACAGCTCCAATTACAGCATGGCTATTACAATAGAGTAGAAGCAAATGATGACTTTATCAGTTTTGTTAACTTTTTCATTTTATTCATTGTTAGCATAGCCTGCAATGTAAACATGATGTAGTGAAAGGAATAAAGAAGTTCTGAGCAAGCCTAATAACTTTGGCGAGGAATCTCACTTCCCTCAGGCAGTCACGCGGCAGAAAAAAATACAATGGGGCAGAAATAAAGGCAGGCAGGTCAGCATAAGGATGGAGCAGAAAGAAGGATATCTTAACTATATATGCAATAAATGCTTATAAATATATATAAATGTTAACTATAAATGCTTGCTAAAAGTGCCATTGAAAGGATGGAGAGGCAGAGTATCATCACCACAGAGAATAACAGCAGCCGTGACAATAGAGGGACAGAGCAGGGCAGGTTCCCTTCATGGGATCCCATCATTTAGGCAATTCCAGGGCTGGATTTAACAGCAGTGTGGCTGGAGATATGCATGTACACAGCCTCACGCCTCCTACAGCACGTGATCCGACAGCACTGCCAGTGGGTGCAGGGCAGTGATAGCGTGTATCTTTCAAGTTTCTTCATACAGACCCGTTTTGAGCTTGTGTTGTCAACAGAAATACAAAATTATCAGACTATGGGAAAAGCTAACCAGAAGGACACGCATGATGACTTTCATAGCAGGGAAATTCAGTATAACCACCTTCCATTGGAGTATAGCTTCTATTAAAGTCTAAGTCTGTATTTTTCTGCAGAAATAGTCTGCAATATGCAATCACTACTCCTTTGGGGAGGAAAAAAAAGTTTTCCTTGTAACAGTGAAGATCTTGCATTTCAACTGTATCTATGAAAAAACCAAAATATTGTTGAATGAACATACAGAGCAGTTACATTGACTGGCATAAAACACACTAAAATCCTGAAATACTATTTAAAATAAAGGACTTGGAATAATTACATGTTCCAAAGGTTGGGAAATTTGCCATGTGCATCAGTAATCCACCTGAATCTTAACATTACAGACTGCAGCTAACTTCAAAGGAAAAGCAGTTCCAACAATAATTGTTAATTGTTAACAATAAATCCAAACTAATAATTTGTGAATTAAATTGAAGATAAATGATAGAAAGAAGCAGGTAGAATACGTATGATCTAGTTAAAAACCCAGAAGTTCGGATTTTTTGTCATTGTATTACTAGAAGAGAATTGCCACTAGTCTGTCAACATTTAACAGAGCGTCTTGACAATTTTAGGAAACAAAGCCCATCTTTCAAAATATTTAAAATAATTCAATAATCTTGTCAGAACCTGCAACTTTGATATTAATAATCAGTGTTTTCAGAACTGCCTTAGATGAACCTGCATGGCACACAGATGGCAAGTCATTTACATGAGAAAAATGAGAACTGGCCCATCTATGGATCCCTAGAGGGTGCCATGACCCATTAGCAGAAGAAAGACGACCTTTACTGAATAATAATTGAGAACTATTACTAAGATAATTACAAAACCAATTGACTGCCAGAAGGCCTAGACCTTGGATCCTGTGTGATCTGCACAGGAAAAAAGAAAAGTGCCTAGGGTTCACAAACACCATAACCTCAACATCTGCCTGCCATCTAAAGATAATGATCTGGTATTAATTAATTTGAACAGTGCAGTCTTTGCAGAGGTAGACTGCATCACAAATCAGACACTTAACATAACCTGAAGTTATCATGTTTTTGTCCAGCCTGTATTAACAAGCAGAATAGTATAAGGTAAATTAAACTGTTGCAGGTCACAACATGAAAATAAATTAACTTAATTCTCTTTAACAGGGAGCATGATTACAACTCTGCACTGGATGTTGTGCTGGTAAACATGATAAAAGCTCTTCCTAAAAGTGTTTTGCAAAACACTCCTATTGTAACATTTTCTAATGCATACACCTTCAACAGCTTTTTCAGATTCCTTCTTCTACAGGGATCCCTTCCCCTAGAGAAAGGAGGGAGAAGTTATTTGCCTTTGAATGAGAACTTTTTCATGTGAGGGTTTTTTCTTTTTCTTTTTTGTTTGTTTTCCAAGGAGGAGTTCCTGGGAACAAAACTATTAATGGATATCTGGTTTGAGATACCAGTAGTCCTCTGTGGATCTGGACAGCACTAAAAATGAATGAAAAATTTCCCCAAGCTTCTCCCATGTCTTCTACAGGGATATGATGTATAGGAAATACAGCCGGCACACCATATGTGTTGCTGATTGGATTTCCAGAATTATCCTTCCTTACATGTGAAGGATATTTTGAAGAAGATTTTAAAAGCAGAATGATCTAATGACTTAGTCCCAAGTTTCACACCTGGGAACTGATATTTAGGAGTGTAGAACAGCAGGAATACCCAGCACTCTAGAAAATCATAGCTACCCTTCCTCCTTAAGAATGAAACAGCTGAAATTACTGTGACAAAATGATTTGGATAGAATGTTCTTTCACCTAAAACCTGCTTCTTGATTTTTAACTCCATTACTGAGTCCCATAGTTGGGATTCTTTGAGGACTCTCCACTAAAAGGAGTATTACCAGTAGTCATTCTTCAAGGGAGACAATTTAAGTCGCAGCATGAAATTTATAAAAATTCAATTCACATTTGAGACCTGTAGTAAAAAAGAGCTGCCAACACTGACAGAACACTTGTTCTGCATGACAAAAATGCTAATAGAGACAATTTCTTACCCAAGATGCACCTATATAATAAGATGTGGTGGAAAGAGGGGATAATCCATTCAATTTACAAGATGCACAAGCCAGAATTCAAATTCATAGAGTTAAAAAAATTAATTGCACTCTCAGGTGGACTATCTACCCCCAGATTCAAACATGCAATCCAACACTTGTGACTCTTGCACTGCCTCAGGCATCCCACCAATTGGCAGGTCAAACCACAAAATGGATCGGGTTGGGCTTGAGGGTTTCGATCAGTCAGGATTGATAGACTGATTATTTTTTTTACAAGTCTGCCTTCCAAGGGTGAAGGGTTTTGGGGGGAAGTAAAAGCACTGCTGGCCTTTCTGTGGGAAATCACTCCTCTTCTTATTGTCCTGGCTGCAATAAAATCTACATCAGAAGCAATGAGAGCATGGAGGTAGGGCTGATAGCAATATTGACAATGAAAAGGTCTTCACAGATGTACAGGAGTTGGGAAAAGCCAATTGTCGTCAGTTTGCCCATGTTACAGTTTGTAGTAACCAAAATATTGCCTTTTCAACATGTCATAATAGACAGAAAAGTTTTATCCTGATGTACTTAATTTATTTACAAAGACCATAGCTTAGAAGACAGCGTAATTTTCTTTAAAATTTTTGACAATATATTCCAGTGAACAGTCTACAGTCACAGCTATTTACTATTTTATTTCTCCCAACTTGATATTAATAAAATCTGGGAAAAAAAATGCTGAACGAATATATCTTCTGGGAGAAAGCACTTCAGTAACAATCAGAAAGAGGAAGAAGATAGATACTCAATGAGACAAAGTGAATCAAAACAAAAAGTGCTTGAAAGGGTGGAATCACT
The DNA here is from genome assembly GCA_013398295.1 of Chionis minor. Lineage (NCBI taxonomy): Eukaryota > Metazoa > Chordata > Aves > Charadriiformes > Chionidae > Chionis > Chionis minor. The sequence goes on along the minus strand of VZSF01002711.1, from coordinate 343,575 downwards.
TTCACTCTGGTAGTAAGAGTTGAGGAAGAGGAATACAGAAAGACATAACAAGGAAGAGTGAGGATTAGGGCAGAGTATACATTTTTGTATTAAATCAGTGATGCAACAGTAGCTGACAGTCCTTTCAAAAATATTCCTCTAAATTTCTTGATAGGGCATTTTGGACATGGCCAGTGTGTGGCTTAATCCCACCCCAGCAATTCTCCCAAACACTCTCACTGTCATACATACGATACAATCTCTGTGCAATTTCTGACTTGCTCAGACAGATTACGGAAACTTTAAATCAAAATACGTACAGTGTCCTTGGACTCAAGGAAGCACATTGGTCCAGGAGTGGAGCTATTGCAACTGTCTGGCGGCATCTTCTACCCAGTGCTTTGTGGGAATCCAGCCACAGAGATTCACACTAAAGAGAGTCCATTCCTTAGTGGACTTTACTACACTTTTGTGCTGTAATGCACCCTGGAAATGTTTTCTTTTTAAAATTTTCTGGCAAACACCCTATTTCCATCAATAATCCCTGTGATAGAGCATGTTTTCAAGCAGTCTTTCCTTAAGAGATTTAAGCTGTAGGATGGCACTTATGCAGCTTTTGACTGTTGTAGTTGTAATAGAGATCAACAAAATTGAATGCTGTTTTGTCATCCTTGACTGGGCTCCTTGTGCTAATCAGGAATTGGAAATTGCACATTCAGATGGATTTAGAGACATATAGTATGTGACAATTCAGCAAGCAGTAAAGAACATTGTTTTGAATTCTTAAAGGTTAGTGATGCAAACAGTGCAGTAACTAAAATTTTTTGAGCCCTGAAAGAAAACCAATTAGGTATAGGAAACAAACACATTTCAGTAATGTAATCTATATTTTCATACATTTAAGGCCAGGAGAAGAGATTAGTTCATCTACACTGAGTTTTTGTTTCACAGATACTTACATTCCATCCAATTACCTCTGATATCTAGCCCACATAACTTGTGTTCAGCCAAAAAATAACTTTCAGAAAGTAGATAGACTGTATCTGAAAGCCTCCAGAGATGATGTCTACCATTTTCTACTGCAATGTAGCCTGTCCCAAAGTTTAATTGCCATCTCTGTGAAACAGAGAGAAAAAAACAACAGTATGTGCTTTGTTTCTAATTTGAAATTGCCTTGCTTTAGCTCCCAGCTACTGGTCCTTGCTATACGCTTCTTTGGAACACTGTAGTGTTTCATACATTCTTCACAGAAAGGTGTTTATACGGGCTTAACTTTCTTTTTTATACGATCAACAGAAGTCTCCTACTGGAATGCATTATCTCTGCCCTCCAAAACTTTTTTGTACCTCTACTTTGTACATATCCTATTTTTTTTTCTGAAGCACAGATAGCAGGAACATTCCCAATATTCTACTAGTCATCTGTAACAGTCACAGACTTTAAAGTCACCATACTACTTTAAATTCTTTTTCTATCCAGAACTTTAGCGGAATCTTTACCATAATAAAACTGAGCAAATTTTGCCTTTGAAATCAGGAGGGAAAAGAGTTGAGGCATTAAATGCAAGCAAATGTACTGAAGGAAGCAAAAATAATAGGTCAGATTTAGAGCACAATAGGCTAACCAGCAGAGTGAGCTATATAAGCAACCCACACATTACAATTTTTTTCTGTAGTACTGGAAAAAAGCATTGACTTCTTAAATAAAAAAAGCATGCACAGATTTCCAACAAATCATATTTTTGAAAGATATAGAAAGAGAGGAGGAAAAAGGCAACTCGTTTTAACTTATTACAGCAATGACGTAACTTTGATTTTGCATTTCCTACTATGGAAATGATGATATCTTTCTAAAATCCCAAGTGTTGAATGGTTGACCAAATAAATATACTGTTCCCCAACAGCCTAATATAGACTTTGAAGGTGACCGCAGTACTGACAATCAATTAATCGCAGATACCAATTGAAAACATATACAGTTCAGCTTTTCCTCCTGCTAGTCACCATAAATGGTTAAAAAGTAAAATTACTGGGAGGAAAGGTAGGGAATTCATAGAAGTGGAACAAATTCAGAAGCTTATGAAAACCCAGCTTAATTTTAATGGAATACAGCCAATTAAATAAACATCACATAAACACAAAAACCAATGCAGGTTACAAATCTCGTTAGCTATGGATAAGCTTGCAATTTTGTTATATGACCTTTGTATGCATGACACAAACTGGGTACCAGATGGACAGCAGCCTGAGGAAATTATTTTTTTCTGCAAAAGTACAGATATTCAAGTTAATTTTCATACTTACATTCTCTTGTTCTCCTTCTTATGAATTTATAATAATATAAGTTTTCCTTTATTTTTCATAATTACCCTCTTCCTAAAGCATCTTTCTGCTTATTCGCTTGTTACACTGGCCTCTGTCTGTGCAATGATCTGTGTTTCTGTGATTTCCATGGATTTATTATTCTTACAAGAATCAGCTTTAGTTCTGCAACTTTCATGCCTCAATTTTGTTAGAAATATTAGATATATACATATTTGTTATTTATTATCAGTCACAGTGCATAATTTTAATTCTGAAGTTATAAAAAATAAAATGGTGTGATATGCAAATGTGTCACTTATAAAATATTTTTAAAAGATCCTTAGTCTGTTTTTACAACCTATAACTGCACTTGTAGCTAAGCACAGATGCCAGTCAAAGACTTCAATGCTTGTTTTTATTCCTAGCATGGGTAATAATATAATTGTTTAGGTGAAAGAAAACTGGGCCAAGTCTAGCATCTCCCCAAATCTGACTCAGATTAAACAAATAAACAAAGGAAAAAACCCAACAGAACAAACCCATAAGAATTAGGCATTACTTCAGGCTGGATTCAGAACACAGTCAAAGTTCAAACAACGTTACCTCAAAGCCAGTCTGCTGCTATGGGATGCTTTATTTGGTAAAAACAATTTTCTGCACTTTCAAATACAGTCTCCATGAGTGTAGCCCAAGTATCTTTTATAAGCTAGTAACAACCGGGAGAAGCTGAAGGTGAGGAAATGGAAGTTTTAGCAATAGCATAGATACAGTTTGAAGTATACCCTTTCATTTGAGATAATAAAATCATGTTCAGAAAAAGACATACTGAAAAAAGATGGCTAAAAAGGCAACAGAAGATCTGGCAATGTCAAGTAATGTGAAAATTTAATTTTTTCAGGTGTACAGTAAAAGAAAGGATCATCACCATGCCAACCCTAGGGCAACTGTCTCATTCTTCTCAGGGTGCTTTGGAAACCTGTTTCCATGAAACTGTGACTCACTTTGTCATTGGAATTTTTATGCCTTTGCTGTATAAAAATACTGATTTTAGTGATTGTTCATATGACAGTCTGAGCTTTTTTTTAAATCAATCTTTTCTTATGAAATCCAACAACAGCTTTCCCCAGTGGGCATATTTAATTTTACCAAATCCCACATCAGTTGAAGCTTATTTCTGTCCACATACAAAGCTTAACAAAGACAAATTTCTTATTTTGTGTTCTGATTTGTGTATTGAGACCACACCTCTCCTTTGACAAAGAAGTGAAAACAGAAGTAGGGTATGTCAACAAGTACCTTTTTTCTTTTCTTTTCTTTTTTATTCATTAAATCGACTGCAAAACTGCCTAAGCACTGTATCGTCTTGTAGGGATTTAGTTAATAAAACCTCAACTAAAGAGTTAATTTGTGTTAAGTACTGAGAAAAAAGTATATATTTCAAAAACAGCAATACAGAACATTTGCATCCTGTGCTTTTGTTGTTTGTTTGCACATCCCACATAAGGCATTCAAGTGCTGAGACGAGCTTCTGCACCTGCACAGGGAAGAGCTCTCCTGCATGCATTCTTATTTCTGGAGAATAAAATACATATTCACATAATGGTGGACCTATCAACCCTGAGCAACCTGGACTCAATAGTTGGAGGGCCACAGCTCTGAAGCATAAAGACGGAGAAACCACTGGCAATTAATGTTTGTCTTTAGACAACAGCCAAGGCAAATATAACCTTGTACATCGTAATTCCCAGGTAACAGCAAGAGGAATCACCTGCTACTGGCTCACAGTGCAACGGGTTCCCACCTCTTTAAGCTTTCCCTTTCTGCACCACTGAACATCTCTGAATTAAGGCTGATCACCCAGGAGCTTGCTTTTCCCTAGGAGACCCCTGGTTTAAAAACTATGCGGTTCAGTTTGTGGCAAAGAGAGACATCTATAGGGTGCAATACCTCCAACAGCTATAAAAAGCAGTAATTAAATGTTTTAACTTGCATTTCAAATTGTACACATTGGATCAAACTGTGGTACGTGTTACCATTTGGTTTCTCTAAGAACGCAGTTGGAAGATAGTTAATATTGACTGATTTTTTTTTTTCAGTAACTTTTCATTTCACAGTTTCTGAGCATGAAATCAAGCCATTACAGAAAAGAAAAGATCTGATGACAAAACCCACTTTAAACAGACTTCTGTCTTATACAAGCAACTGTTGAAATTAATTAAAATACACCACCCAGCTTTTGACAGAATAAGTCGGTGGCCTCTCAAATTCTGGTTCTAACATGCATAAGAATAAGTAGATTTCACAGACCTGCTCTGCTGCCTGGATGCAGCAGTCAGTCCCTAGTACCAACAAGAGGCAGAAAGCACCAGGCTGGGGGCTCTTATGATGGGATTTAACATGAAAGGAAAGCTCTCAGGTACTTCTGGTTGCTATGAAACCATTGACATTTTCAGTTGGAAAGTAATTTGTCCTTAGTATAGTACTAAATGAGAAAGTAAGTAAATGGTATCTCTGCAATATTGAGGACACTAATTACTTTTGAATGGAGGATAGCACTACCTGAGCAGACCGCTTTATGTTAGTCAGGACTGGAAAAGCTTAACGTTGCATCTCTTAGAGTCAGTATTGTTGTTTGACTATGAGACGGCCACTCTGGGGCAGGAACTCCATGTGCGGTAAAGCTGCCTACCTTGCATCCATGCCATTTTCCACCAAATGAGATTTCGGCTGAGGAATATTATTAAGAACCACCATGTAAATTATCCAGTAGTGAAAAACAGACTTCAATGAACTTCCAAGCACCCAGCTAGGTGAGATTATAGAATCGTAGAATGACCTAGGTTGGAAAAGACCTCTAAAATCATCGAGTCCATCCATCAGCCCAAAACCACCGCCAAACTATGCCTCTCAACGCCATGTCTGCCCATCTGTTAAATACCTCCAGGGATGGTGATTCCACCACTGCCCTGGGCAGCCTGTTCCAATGCTTGATAACCCTTTTGGTGAAGAAATTTTTCCTAATACCCAATCCAAACCTCCCCTGGTGCAACGTTGCGAGGTTCCTCAGAAATATTTTGGTTCCACTAGCGATTGCTACTTCACCAGTAGGAAAGGAGCAGGCTGACAGGTAAACGAGGGCAGGAAGCTGAGCAGAGTCTTCGATTCAGACAGGAGTGTTTCGGGGGCTGAGCTTCATTCCAAGTTCACCCTAAAGCCAATAGCATCAGCATACAAATAGCTTTCAAAAAGAATCTTGAGAGTCCGGCATGAGTACAATCACTCCCTTAACAAAGTCATAAAGGTAATCGGGATAAACAATTAGGTACTTAGATTTCCTGTGAGCAACAGGGCAGCAAGATGTGTTTGGACATTAAGAACTGCACAGTTGAAGAATATTATTGGGTCATAAATATAACACGACGGCGTGATTTTGAAAGCTTTCTTGTTTTTATATGAATAATAATATAGTACGTTCCTTTGTATTTCTTTCCTTTGTGCATTGAATTTGGTGTGTATACTTCCACATGAATAATGCAATATAGCAAAATTGATGGCACGGTTCTTTTGTTAAAGCAGTTATGAAATGAGAAAACAAAATCTACAAGGAAAAGTTATGAAAAAAACAACATTTCTCTAACAATAAAAAGATGAAGTTGCCTGGCCGTTTACATTTGTCTCCCGTGTCATGAATATTAGATCAGATTCTTTTTATTAATCCATTGATAGTTCCGTAAGGCAACTCATTTTTGAAAAACTCTGTCAGGACTGCTGTAAATACAAAAAAGATTTATGAATTAATTTTCATACATAAATGACAAAATCCTCTGATACATTTGAAATATCTGCCTCAGTTAAAATAGAGATATATGTGCATGCATGCATACTTACTAATTTAGCAGTCAGATCACCCTGTTCTTTTAGAAGATAGCTTAATGTCAACTGCCTTTTGCTGTAGGAGAGAACAGTAAACTACAAAGATAATTGGCATTGAGGGCATATTGCAAATGAAAGAAATGGACAATCTGTGATTCGGGAAGTGTGCCGGACTAAAGGTGTAGTGGGTTTTATTTCAAAAACATTTTTGTTTTCAAGTATCAATGGGTTGCTTATATGCCAGCGCATTGTAAAAACACAGCTATCTACAACTCATACTATTATCTGAATTGTTTTTATAGCTACAAGTCCCAATCATGAACCTAATAGGCTAAACATAGCACAAAAAGCATAAGCTCTAAATAAGTCTGCATTTGAAGTGTTTGTGGATAATTTCCCACAGCACTGAGCATCCGTGTAAAGCCAAAAGTACCGCTAAGCTCCACGTTTTGTAGCAGAAGTAAATCACAGACCTGGTTCAACCCCTCCGTTCCCTGTCCTTTGCCAATGCGACAGGGAGTGCAAGGGGCCTGCCAGGACTGTCACCGCCGCACGGCCACCACGTGCTGAAGAGGCAACAAGCTGCAATCGAGCGTTTCTTCCTGTCCCCTGTACCCCAGCAGTGACCCGCGTTCCGCTGCACCCGCATTAACACACCAGAAGTGCACCATCTCCCTCTTGCTCTGCATCTTTTAGGCATCTCACAAAGAAAACTCAGAATCATCCTTTTTGTTTTACAGATGGGAAAACCAAGGTGCAAAAACACGTAGTGACTTTCTCCAGAAGGATAAATGTCTATTCTTTTTAACAGACCATTGGTTAATACAATACAAGTTTGCATAGCCCCTTGACATGAGCATTTCTAGGTTCTACAAATGAAAGCCAGGATTAACTAGTTCGTTGCTAGACAGATAATGAAGTATGACACCCAGTAGGTTTAGTTCTGGATTATCTTCTTCTGTTTATGGTGAGCTATATGATGCAGCGTGTAAGCTCCATGGAACAGGGGCTGTAAAGTGTGGTACCACCTACAGTAACTAGTGATTAATTCATAAGAATCACAGATTGAAGAAAAAAAAAAAAAAGCCATATCTGTGAGAAGAAATAAAGCAGACTGAACTTCATAATCTGCCGTGTTCTTAATCCTCATTGTCTGGGACCTGAATAACTCCCAAAAGCACAGGAAGCAATTTAGCTACCCTTTCGGGTCTGTAGTGTGGTCTCACATTCTCTACACAAGGACACACTTTGTGCTGTGAAGTATTTTGTTCTGACAGCATTTTGACTTACTTTTAACATGCTTATAACCTGCTGCTTAGTGTAGAGGGGTCAGGTTGAAGGCCAGCATGGTAATGGGATTTGTAACTCTTAAAGGATCTTATTCCACAGTATGAAACGGCTTCACAATGCTCCTGCTTAGCAACCTGCTGTCGTACACTGGGAAGTCTAGTAATACCCGAGAGAGATATAAACCAACTTGATCTGACCTAATTCTGGGGTTACGCTCACTGATATATAGCTATGTATTCTTTTAAATAAGAGCATAACACCACTGTTATGTCCTGCTGAAGATAAGAAATGCTCTTGAACATGAAGACAAAGCAATAGATACACTTAATGAAAAATTTTCTTAAACAAGCAAGCCAACATAAAAACTAATAGTCAAGCTATACTTTTTCTCATTCAAATACAGAATCTCGTTATACTAATTAAATTCTAGCATATTTCTTTCCTATACAAACTTGATATTTTATATTAACTTGACTGTATCCTGAAGCCAGACTATAAATCTATCAATAAACATATTTGCCATGTGTTTACAAAACACACACCCACCAAGCTTCTTTGGATTACACTAATGCCTTTTAAGATTATACAGAAATGCGGCATGTTTAGGCAGACGTAAATTGACAATCCATTTCTGGGGGCATTAAAAATAAATAAGGGGAAAGATAAGTACAGAGAAGGATTTTGTATGTCCAAGTTCATGCAGCATGTCAGGGAACTGATCTGTCCTCCACTATCCTATATAGTGCATCATATGTTATCTCTTACTACTAACAACACAAACAAGTATATCATTATGAATTCTCATTATAGTTTCCAAGAAACTTTGCCAGCTGTGATTTTACTTTCTTTTAATCTGAAATATATTAGCTTTCTTTTTTTTTTTTTAGTTGTAAAGCATGCTTTACTGACATTATAGATCTCCTGTTTATTTACATCATTATTCATTTATGTTACTATTTTTCATGTTAGTTTGATTTACATTAATAATTACGCTATAAAATTATTCAGCCTCATTGTACCAAATCTTTCCTGTCAAAACCTACTCTTCCAGTTGGTTTTGAAAACTGGATAAGAAAATGTTAGTCCAAATCAAAACACTCCATAATGCAAAAGACACAAAAAGATAGAATAATATATGTTAGCTCCAATGCTAGGCCAAGATGGTAAGGCTTCCAAAATCATAACCTCTTAACAGACATTAATAAGGAAAACCACCAATGCATAAAACAAATGATAAAATACACAATGATACATCAGTGACTTTGTGTTATCAGAAAAAATACTACAGGTTTATAAGGGGAAAAAATTGTGAGGAAAGATAGAAAAGCTCTTACAGACTAAAAATAATTTGAATAAATCTTAGCTTCTTATTTTCATAATATTGAAGTACTTCTGTTAGCAGCTAACCAAGAAATCAGCCATGTATTTTGTTGATGTCAATGAAACTACTTGGATTATCTTCTCATTTAGTCAGCCTCAGAATGTGGCCCACCATCAACTTCAGCAGGATTCTGGCAACATATTTCACAGGTGATTAAACTCAACATGTGCAATATCCTTAGGAGATCATACTGCCTGCAAGCAATGTCTAAGAGATGGAGGAGAAAAAGGCTCTAATAAAGGCTGAGCAGAGTGGGCATTCACTACATCTCACTTAAGAAAATAGTTTCATTCTGTGTTTCACTACAATGTTAAGAAATACACATAAAAAAGCACATTGCTGCATTACAAAATGTATGTGTCCTCTGTTCATAATATTATTTCTTCTGATGCTGAAGGAGTTCTAAAAGGAGCACAGAGATAGAAGGGGCTGAGAGAGCTAGAACACTTCTATTAACCTATTAGCTCACAGCCCCTGAGGGCTTGTTCATCATGGTGCCTATCAAAGTGTCAGTCTTTTCTATTACCTTTTCCTTCAGAAGATGTCTGTCTATCATTGTCATGCTCTTCTAGCAGGATTATCCATCATTTTGGGTGAAGTCAAATGATTCATTTTCATGGCTGTCTCTGTTAGCGAGTTGGGAAGGAAAGAAGTGTTTTGTTCAAGAAAAGAAAAATGATGGAATTGCCCTCTTAATCATTTTCTTTTATTACTTAATCCAAAAGGTTGGGAGGAGGCTCTGCAGTTTATTATACCAGTAGTCACTGACACCATTATATTTCAGGGTGTAGCAATATGTCCTGCTTTTCAGCAGCTTATAAAACTAGCCATAAACATTAACTCCAGGCAAGAGTTTGTCATGCTGCACTCGTGGCTCTTGATTCAGAGCACTAGTTGACTCATGTGGTCAGTACTGTGGTACCCCTTCCAGGCTTCCAGTTCACACTTGGGGCAGGCTGAGATAACTAGAAATCACAATGGGTTGTTGTGATGAACTGCAGCCTTGTCCTCCTGGAGCTGCATGCCGCTGGACCAAGAGTGCACTGAGATACTGCAGATTTTGCTAGGGATTTTACAAATGCCAGTTTTGCCTAAATGTTAGGCACAGAGCACCTTGATCTACATGATTATATGGATCATTATTATGATATCAATTATGTCTTGTGAGTAGCAAGATTAGACAGGACGTACTCCGGAATAAAACTTGCAAAATTGTGCACTTAAAGCAAAATAATCATATTGTTAACCTTCATTAGCCTCAGCATACAATAACATGAATAGAACAATAGTAGGTGAATCTTCTAAAAGTTTGGACATAATATAATCGGGTTTGATTGCTCACTGTCCTAACACGCTTTTCATTATCCCCATAGCTACTACAGTTACCAGAACAATCTCCATAACGAAACACGTAGATGTTTCAGAAAATGTATTAGATAGGGCAAAAAAGCCCAAATTGCACCTTATTCCATGTTCATGTCCTGTAAAAGTCAGCCTCCAGCTGTCAAGAACTTACTAAGTGGCTTGGGTAAAGCAAAAATTATGAAGTTTGCCTTCTTTTGAGTTAGTCTTTTTGCATTACTCCAGGTAGAATAAATCCTCATCGGTTTCCCCCCCTTCCTCCCCCTCCCATATCTTCATGTTGATGCTTTAATCAGAAGCAATGGAGCTCCTATTGCCACTATCCCTTCACTGACAAGCACTAAGTTTACATATTCTCTTCCTCACTTCTACCTTGGCTGCCTGTTTTCTTAAAACTTTTACGTACTCAGTAACTTCAAGATCACCTCTCCCGTGTTAGATTTGATAAAAATTGGCTGCACGTTCAGAATTTATTAGCCATAGTTAGGCAAGCAGGTTAAAACAGATTAAAAATAGTCATGGGTGAAATACTTAAAGCGGGGGGATAATTACAGTTGCTATAATCATAGGAAAAAGATCAAGTATTATAGCAAGAAAGAAAACACTAGAAAAGTGTGGCATAGTAAGGATAAACTTGTCCCAAACTGAGCCTTGTGAATGCCTTGTAGCAGCATACTCTAGTTCTGGGGCAAATGCCACCTTGTATCATGGTCTGGTCAAAAGACTAGAGAAGTAAATAGGAATCTTTCTTTTGACTTCACTAGGATTTGGATTAGGCTGTTGGGGAGAGAAAGAGATACTGGATAATCTACGGGATAAGTCTACATTGAGTTTGATGTAAACTCTCGTCGCACTCCCAGCCAGCTGGGCACGAGTCAGCTCCCGAGCAGAGCCACGGTTAGCATGGCACAGAGCCCAAACTAATAAGGCCTGCCGAAAGGCAGAGTATATTATCTTGAGCTCAGAACCGCTCTGCTGCAGCCACAGGGCTCCTGGCCAGCTTGGCACTTCAGCCAAATAAACATCACATCTGCCTGGCAAAGTGCTCCAACATCTGCCTGAAAACCCCCGCGTAAATACACCCATTGCTGAGCAGCTACAATCATGGCAAAGTCCTTACGATCAAAAATGTGACTGCACTGCAAAAGCCCCTAAATATTTGTATAGAAATAGAGCTCAAAAAATAATTACTTGGCTAATTCTTAATAGTCTGGAGATGATGTCTTATTACTTTGCAATGTCAGTTGCTCAAGTACTGCTAAAGAAGATACTTCAGGAACATTGAGTGTCTTGTCACAATCATACTCCCAAGAGCTGCATTTGTCAGCAATGTCTGTAAGTGGTTTCAGGATAATTGTGCTAACCTAATAAAACCGTATGTTAAATTCCACAGAACCCTTGAAAAATCAACGGGCAGTTTTAAAATGCAAAATTAGTATCTTTGGATTGATACTTGTACTTTTCACCTTCTCAGGTCCCCTTCCCTGACCAAGAATGTGTATATTCAATATGACAGACGCTCATTCTATAGTATTATTAAAATATCCATAACAATTCTTATTTTGAAGGTACTGATTATACAGGCTGCAATCTCAGAGTTCTGGTCCCTTCACGTTCCTCTCAGTGGATGGTAATGAGGTTCCTTTTTCCATTGGTGCCTGAAGGGACCTATCCTATGCTTTTGAACCCAATTAACACCATAAGTTTGCAGTTTAGTACCAGGTATTTTTGAGCAGGAAGACCATTGATTTCTGTCTTGCTTCTGGAATATGCTTTTATTTTCTATTGCTCTATCGAATGCAAATTTTCGTCTTGGTAATTGAATATTAGAACACCAGTATGCTAATCCCAACTGGGTCTTAGTTAATTTTTTTCTCCAGAGCATAATATGGTCTTCTAGTATGAATTCAGTTAAAGGATTCAGAGCTAATATACACATTCCAAACAATACCTAAATATTCAGGAGTGTATTGTAGAGTTTGTTCTCCACAATCCTCCCTTTGCTAATAATTATTTGATTGTTTTGGTTTTTTTTAATAGGTTGTGGGAATGTTTGGAATATTTCCCTAGAGGCCTTCACAATTCCTTACATTTTCCTTACTTTTACTCACATGGATCTTGGTAACATCTACATAGTAAAAAGTTTACCATATTCATTATCCAGTTTTTGATATTACAATCAAGAACAATAAGGCAAAATACTACAGAATTTAGGTAAAATAGACCTGTATTCACTCACTCAGCAGGTGAACCATATCCCTGACAAGCAACAGAAAGTGAAGATTCACCTAAATTCTCCAAATTTTTTGTCAATCCTACCTAAAAAAAAAAAATAATTCCCAGCTCCAGCTTTGGGCTGACAGTCTCAGAAACAGGGTTCTACCACAAGGTACTAGGATCTGGCCTGCTCTTAAGTAAATATATTAACAAAATTCTTGAGAGCAGTAACTTGTGCTTGCTGATATACAAAAAAGCAGAAACAGATTGAGATAAATGCTAGGTGAGGTGATAACCCAACCTGGCCCACATACAGTAAATTCCAGTGTGTGTGCATAGGATTTTCCTGTGGTTCTGGTTCCAGCCTCTGCACACTCAGGGACACCTTAGATCTATCCACAATTACCATACATACGTAACATGCAACAAGATCCATTTTGCTCCTGACTTTTAGACTCACATAGAGAAAGAGACATTCTTCCAGGAATACAATTTTCAATTTTTCTTGACAGCAAAGTAGTAGATATTGGACTGCAACTGGGGTAAGTGTTAGGAAATTATTGCCACGCATTTTCATATGTGCTGTTCAGTTCTCTTTAAAATGGGGTAAAAAAATCCAAAACCTTAAGAAAAGCTGCCTTGAGTCAGGGTTATATATTAGGCCTCAGTTGGAGGACACCAAGTTTACCCTGCGGCACTATGATTCCACAGCACCTTGAGAAAATCATCTGCTCATCAAAAAGGAATTCCCATCTGCAGCCATAGCAAAACAGAAAAGTGTTACGCATGGGTTTACCAACCACATGTCCCACACATATGAAGTTCACAGATGGTACAGTTTCAACCAAATTTAGGTGTCCTGGGTATTTGCTGCTACAGAGAAAAATAAAACTAGTATTAAAATAGACAAAAAAGGCTGACAAGGAACATAATAAACTTAAGCAAAACGAGCAATGGTGATACAAATGGATACTGGCTCTGATTTTCTGGGTTAATTCAGTGGTTTCTATAACCCAGAAATTCACAAATAGCTTCAAAAGGCACTCTGTCTGTAAAGAAAACTAGTGTTTTTTAACTACAGTTTGTGAAGGGACTATATTCATTCACTCATCTTTTGAAACCACTGGTTAGAGTGACAGCAGGGATGGATATGGCCAGAAGGTCTAATTAATTTAAATAATACTTAAAATAAATCAAGACTTACTTCCCTTAAGTAGAAGACAAGTCTTTTCCTCTGTGACATCCCTCATTCTAAGTGCAGATTTAGTCAAGTTCATGAACAACAGGCAGCTTAAATAGCAAACTTTTTCTTCAATTGTTAGTACGGACTCAGTGCTTCACTGCCAAAAATTTAATTACAATTAGAGAGACTGAACATCAGTGGAACATTATTTGTCTTCTTTGCTTTTCTAAATGGATCTAATAAAGCAAGCAGACCTTGTATTTTACAAAGATGCCCAAAACTGAGTTTGCCCCTTAGGCCTGATCAAAAAATAAGGTGACGTGATCCCTCTCGTCACCATCTCACCCCATCCCTCAAAAGGGTTAGATTAAAAAATGGAAATCAGAGGAAACACTGCTCTGAGCCACAAGCCTCATTCTTTATACTCCACCTTGGGTAACACAGGACCATGTATATGACCCTTTTTCAGGTCTGACAAAACATAACGACTTCTGTAGGAACTGATGTTCTCATGGATGGGTCTCAGAGAAGAGGGGGAATGTTTTCTCCTCCTTTAATTATTCAGCCCAAGAAGCAGTAATTGGGATACAGCACCAGCACAAGTAAATTTGTAGTGCTTATGTAAATGAGAGGAACAATTATTGAACAGGCTGCAAAGAATTTATAAAAGCACAATCAGAACAATCAAATGCCTGATCTGGCACACAGGATGTGCTATTAGTACACACTTCTCACCACGCATCTGAGCGGCCACGCTCCCCTCTTTGACAAATTACCCCTCACTAAGTAGTGACAACACTTAACCTGACATGCTGACAATGGGGGTTGGAAAATTATGCCCTAGGGAGTGTCACCTTCTGAGAGACTGTGAAAAATCTCTATAAAAATTAAGGGAAGGAGGGAGACCTCTGAAAGAACTGTGTTCCTTCAGCCTCTCCAAAGCAAATCAGAGTTCTTGCTCTCTGCCTTCAAGGGAGTTTTGCTCTTCTGTTTCAAAGCTCCTCTGTGTTACTTCAAAAAGCATAGTTCTTTGAAGAAGACTCTAAAACATTGCCCTTTTTAAAGTGAAAATATAAAGCTCTATGTTAAATTATTTTCAACCCAAACCCCATCTTAACATGGTCTTTTCCTCTTCACCATAACATTCTGCTTTCTCCTTAAGAGTATCTGTTTTTATTTGTTTTACCCTGCTTTAAACTCTTTCATTTCTAGAGCCTTGCTATGTAGTAATCCTAGTTATAATTTATTGTCATTCATTTTTATGACAACATATATAGTACTCTACAAAATCTTTTAAAACAACACCTGGGTGTACCTACATATAATAGTTAGATTACATTTTCCCTCTCATTTTTTATTCTGCCTTCGGCACTGTGCAATGCACAGTAACTGTCAATGGGAGGATTTCCAGTGACTTAGCTGAGAGCTGGATAATGTCTTTCACTGCTGGGTATGAGCATTGCTTTGGTATTTTACCCAACTCTATTGAATTTAACAAAAAAAAAAAAACAAACCCAAAACAAAACCAAAAACACCACCACAACAAACAAACTCCCTATACTCTTCAAGTAAGTTGTAATTTTTCTTTTTTAAAAGAATAGATTTACTTTCTTTGCTGTTAATGTACTGATGGCAAGGGATTATTAAAAAAACAAACACCTTCTTTCCTCCCACCACCCTCCCACTCATTTTTTAACCAAGTAGCAACAACTGTAAATTTCTGACATTTTTCAAGTAACAAAGGATAACATCCTAGAACAGCAATTTCTGGGAACCATTTAGTCAGTTCCAGTTGTGATAGCTCTTGTTTTTAAATTTGGAGACCTCCAGTATAATAATCATTGACAAACAAGGCCCGGTCTTGTTAATCAATGCATGTCTGTTGAAAAATCTGTGTGTGTATGTATGCACTGATGAGTGTGTGCACGCACTGACATATTTATATGCACACCCATTTATACGTTATTATCCTAGTCTCACACAAACTAAAACCGTTTACATTGTGCTATTAATTCTTTTCATGTGTTCAAAAAAAGCAGTAAAAAAAGCAGTAGCCAAAATAGTTTACAATAAAAGGATGAGATACCATTACTACAGCAATCGCTTAAGTTTGGATCAGCTTTTTAACAAATAAAAAAGTTGACTTTTTTCCAGACTTTTCCACTACTATAACTATTACAAGATAAGAGCATTTTATAGCTGTCGGACTTCAACCTGATACTTGCTACCGTGAAGAATTTTCTGTCAGCCTCTGAAGCCTGTGCTTTTCAGGGGGAAGGAAAGGAAGGTGCAATGGGAGGTAAACCAGATCCTTACCTTTGTAAAATAAGTTACTTTTCATAATTCTAAAATAAAAATTCACCGTTGGATAGACAACGGTCTCCATCTCAACTGCAGTTGAAAATTATGCAGTTGTGTGCCAGCAATACCCTAACATTGTAAGGTCACCTTAAAAAAACCAGATTGATATTCAAAGACTCACAAAAATCCTGATACATGCACTTTTTTTGGTGGTGGCAAGTCATCTGCGACTGCAGTGGCAAGAGCAACTACGGAAGGTGGAGAGTAAGGGTGGATCTGAAGGATCAAGCCACTAGCAGAGACAAAAACAGAAGAAAGAATTAGCAACAGTCTAACCTGAGTGTCACGTCGTATTGTACGGAGTATGTATTTGAATGGAAGAATTGTATATTACCTGGGAGTGGCGTGGGAAAAAATAAACGAACACGAGGATTTGATGACACAAGGTTGTGGCAGGAGGGAGAGGATCAGTAACAGATGGTCTTTGCACTGATGAGCTGGAAGCGAGAGCAGCGTCTAGGTGCGTTAGAGCTGAAATATAGCCACTGTGCACAGGTAGAAAAGAGAGAACGAAGTATGTCTAGTGGCCTTTGTCTCATCTTCTTCCAATCAACTCCTATATTTCACACATACCATCCACGGCAGCGCACCTAACTGCTGTAGCTCAACAGGTAAAAAAAAAGAAAAATCCCTGTAGAAACCAACTGAGAAGTAATGCTGCTGCGACTAGACCCCCATGCCACCAAAGAGCACGCAGCAACGCAGAGCTGGCACACAGGAGCATCTGTGTCTTCTGCAACACTTTACACGAGGACTGGCAAGAAGCAGCTCCACTAATGGAGTGGGGCTCTGGCCATACTTCATTTTTTGCTTCTTGAAACAGGGACCTCTCTAGCCATAAAAGACATCACTTTCTGTCTTGCAATCATGCAGGGTCAGATAAGGATAACGCACTCATATCCATTAGTACTCTCCTACCTCAAGGACCGCTAGAGAAAACAAGCAGACCAGGTTGACAGCAAGATACTTGAGTGGACCCTGTGCGTCCATTGTGATTTAGCCTACCAACTAAATACAAAACACTACAAAGGGGAAAAATAAAGAATTAAAAATCAAAACCTTATGCCTTGAACAAACCTTACAGATAAAAAGCAGGCATCTTTATTTTGGATAAGAAAAGAACCCCGTTCATTCATTAACCTTTATTCTTTTTTTTATTAACAGTCTTGGAACCGTGACTCTGAGCTGAGCCCAGCAGGCTGCTCAGGTAATGACATTTCAGAGACTGGCAAAACAGCACAGTCCATATGAGTTTAGCACTATCTTGAGTTTTTGTCATTCACAGCAGGAAGAGAGCTGGCCAGTTCCTTTTGTAACTTTGAGAGGGAGCTGAATAAAAAAAGGTAGTCAGGGTGGGAGGGCAGCAGCGAGAGAGGGAATTTGATTAGAAAGAGAAAACAGACTGAAAAATATTCCATTGACATTTTGATAATCTGGGAAGCAGACATCACATCTTAGACTACATTAGACTACACATATTTTCTCTCTAATCAACAGTCTCAGTGTGGAGACTACAGGAAAATAAGTTAGAATTTTTTGGAGGCTCCATCTTCCTGCTTTTATGAAGAACATTGGAAAAGACTATGATAGGTTATTTTAGGCACATATAGGCATAGAACAGGAAAGGAACACAAGAATTCTTTCAGTTTATCCCTTTGCCCCAAGACTAGATGGATCATTGAATGGCATCTTTTAACTGCTCTGTCTGTACCATGGTTGGTTCTCACTGGTAAACCTAACATGAAGAACACTCAATTAAAGTGTATATGTCAAACTACAGAAATCTCTGTATTCAACAGGAGAAATATGCTCTATCAGAAGACTCTGATTCCATTAAACATGTTATCTCTGGTTTGGGGTTTTGGCTGTTCTGTCAGAAATAACTCTACAGTAATAAATATTACATATGCGTTCCAGAAACAAGAAGTTGATACCAAGTAAGAACCACGTGCTGCAAACGAGACAATCCCCAGTCCGTGCAGTTTACAGTCAAGACTATGGAGAAAAGGTTGAGTGGAAAACAGGACTCTATTCTTCACCAAAGGGCTCATCTCAGGTATTTTAGTTTTGCGATTTCACATGAACAAAAAAGAAATCTGTGGCAAAGTAAGAACTCAATTCAGATCTCGCCAAGTTCCAGGAGAGTGACTTCCTTAATACTAGTGTATAAAGGAATAATAAAAAGCCATGTGCAGGGATGTTTCGCATAAAGACTAAATCAGGGCTATTGTGGCAGGAAATATGTCTACCAAATCAAATTGTGGTGCTTGTTGTTTGCAACATTAAAAATGCTAACTGTATTTTAGAATATTAAGAATATTAAGTTAGTTTGGATTCCATTATGTTCTATAAACTCCCCACAATAAAGTGGGAAAAAACAAAAAGAGAGGAAAAAAGAAACAAAGGAAAGATTCTTTCAGTCATATCCCATGATAAAACAGAAAAACTTTTTCTTCCTAAGGTTATATTTAAAGTTCACCAGGTCTCACTTATGGAAGACAAAGAATATGTGATGATGAAGCCAAAGTGGAAGACACTGTTAATAGTAAGACCAAAATGAAAAAGGGTGGTGAAAATATTATATCAATGATCTATAAGCATTTAAATGAAAAGTATTTTACTGCCAACAGACATAAACTTGCAAGGTTGAATTTTAAAGTGTCATTCATATAATACATCATTCAAAGACGAAGTAGTAGCCACATCATTTTCCAAACACATTTGCACTATGAATGGAAAATTATTGCTTTCAACAGAACTAGTTGTGTTGCGTCGCATGTTTTTATTTTAATTGATAGTCCAGTAGTACGGCTGGTTTTCCCCTTTCTTCCATAACAGAATTGCTTAAGCAGACACAAGTTAAGCTCAGTTCTTTTGATTAGCAAAAGCTATTGCCTCCAGTGTTTACTAATTGCTTTCTTGTAATGCTGAGAAGGAAGCATATCTCTTTGTATGTAATTATTCTAGCTTAATTAATGCTCTAAGTGAATTTTCAGTATGTTTTCAGAAAATACTATCAAAACAAAGTATTTTCCATCTATAAAATTTACACATATTTGATAAATGGTTTAGACCTAAGAAGGGTTTCTACAGCACTGTTGACCTAGAACAGTGAATCCACGAGGAGATTTTCTGCATGATGTCACACTCCAAAAAAACGTCTGCAGGAAGTGGGATAAAACATAGGACAAAACCTTTAAAAGGGAGTCTTAGTAAACTGTTACATTTATACGCCTATTACGTAGGTACTATTTTCCAAAGATTTTCAGCAACTGGTGAATGATAGCTGTGGCAGGCCTATTAGTAAGATAAACAGGTATGTCCTTAACTGCTATGACCATGAGTACAATTAACGGCCTTGAGAAAAGCAAAGAGAATTGTTACTTTGATAACACTGTTTATTAAGCCTGGGTTGACGCAGCCTCGGAAATCCCTGACAATGACAGGAACTCAGCCTGCATTTAATATGTTGGAAATGGAGAAGGATAGCACTGAGTTATTCTCATTTCTTGTCTATTTCCCACAATATTTCAATCGCAGAGTTGTGCTGCATTAAAAATACCAGCCTCTAAGGTTAGGTAAGAACTGATGGCCCTGGGAACAAGCACCTCCAGGCAGAAGAATCTGAACGTGCACCACAGCTACCACTGACTCAGTGTGAGATCCAGGACCACACCAGTGCCTGTGGTATGCTATTTTTGGGGGGGACAAGTCCTGTATGTGAACCAGAAAGGTGTTGAAATGAGCAGATGCCAATTCTGAACAAGCCGAGTATCAGGACTGTGAAGTGGGCTGCAGCCTGCACCTATTTAATCTAGATGCAACGTGACAGACAGTCTGGATTTATGCTGAGCATTGGGTAGAGAATAGCCTATGGAGTCGACTGAATCTCAACCAGGATTTATTTAGTGAGAGGGCAGAGCTGGCCATAATTTTTTTCCACTGCTTTTTCCCCTATGTAAGAAAGGAAAGTGAAAATTAATTCGATGCCTCATTGGTTAAAAGGCTCATATGCCAGTATTAGAGAGAATAGTTCTTTCAGTGATTTTAATCTGCTTGAAGAGAAAAGCATGTGTTCATCCCAGACTCTTTAAGCTCTTTATTTTCTCTTATCCTTCAAAGGATATTTCTTCTTAAGGTTTATTTGCAGTTCACCAATAATTTTTCCTTGCATCAGAAAGGATGACTGCACTTCTACAGAATGAGAAACGTTCTTCTTAGAAGGTAACAGATTTCATTCCCATCTTTTCCTTCAAAATTCAGAGATGGAAAAGCAGAATTGCTTTTCCCAAGGCTTGTCTAAAGGCCCAGTAAGGTTTGTAAAGGAAGACCCACATCTCTTAATTGTCCTGAACGTGCCAGCTACAACTCCATTTCCTAATCTGCTACCCAAACTAGGGCCTTCTATAAGCCATGTTGTGATAACACCTCATTTCCTATGGCCTAAGCAAGATATACACAAGCAAACTGCTGGACCAGTGCTTCAGAGAGAAACAAAAAGGTTACCAAAAGACACTTCATATTATTAGGCTATGCTAATAATGCCAACTATCAAGGTGGCCATAATTACTGTAGTGCTTCTTTATCCTACCCTAGTTTGTCTTTTTATTGTATTTTTCCTGCTTGTACCAGATCACATCTCCTCTAGGATGGATGCCACCTGCTCACTGCTGTCTCAGCAGAACAAAAGCCGGTCTCTAGTGAGGACTTGGGAATTATGAAGCTTCAGGAAGCAGCAGATTTTTAGAGAAAAATGCTTTAGAAAAGGCAATGACTTCAGTATAAATGAAGAACTGACAGCTGATACAGGGAGAAAAGCCTGTAAAAAGCACAGAAGACACTTGAGAGGAATTCAAATGAAGAACCAGAACCAACACATAGACCCCGACCCAGTGCTTCCTGTGGCATTGACACTGATAGCTACTGTCATCACCAGGCTGTGGACAAAGAGTGTAGAAGACCCATCTGAATTCAATAAGGCTGTAAAGCCTCTTAAAAATACTTCTTAGAGCAGGAAAGAAACAAAAAAATAATCAACATCATTAAAAATTGATTAAGGGTTTATACAGAAAGCCCACATACATGGGCACATATCTTACTTCTTGTCTTTGACGCTTAATATTGCCTTTCATACATCAATAAATCCCCCCTGTATACACATAAAAAACACTGAAATAATTACAAGAATCTTTAAATAGACTGAAACCTCTGCTGAGTTGTTAAGGCAGAAATGACAATGGAAGCTCTTACTTTTGCTAAACAAAGCAAACCATCCATTTGTAGGAAAAGGCACCTTCATTTTATGTGAAGAGAGGGCAACGAGAGAAAGGAGCAAATGCAACTTGTCTGAGAGCCCAGAACATGTGCACAGGATGTGGTTAGCCCCATCTGAACACAAAACACTACTTAGCACTGCAGTACACAGGGTCTTTTCTCAATTTAAAACTACTGGACAAACAGGCTGTGACAATATGCTTGATCTGCAATACAGACCAAATAGAAGAGCGTGAAATAAATACTCCAATTGCTAACTAAGAAAAGCAAAAGGTAGTCTGAAAAGATAAATTTTCCTTAGCCTTTCTTCTTTGAGTGATTTTTGACCCAATTGCCTAATTTGTTACCTATAGTATCCTTTCCCTCAAACTTCCTATCTTTAGGGAGGAAAAAAAAAGTTTTGTACTCAAATTCTGAAACGAGGATGTCAGTTGTTTTCACCTCTTTTACTTTCTAAACATGCCTGCTTCTGTAAATCTTTCATGATTAGGTTTGAACAAGCCTTTCCTAACTGTAGTCTGGCTTCATGAGACTGAGTTCTGCAAGTCTTTCCCAACATGTCTTTTTTTGCGAAGAAAGCGCTAACGCCAAAGGTTTGCATGTCACTAATTTCTACGAGAAGGATGAACGTGTTTGGTCCCTTGTTTTGCTCCTTGTGTTGAAAGGTAGAGACCAGCTATGACAGTTTTCAAATGGCATCTGCTTCTTGTTCTCTACTGCTGGTGGGGCTAGAGGTCTGCTTTTGTCAAGGCACGCTGCCTCAGCTCCTCCAGCCTAGGTCTCTGTCACCGCCTGTGCTTTGCATTTGAGATATTAAGTCAAATAAGTGTTGTTTTGCCATTTGTAAATCCTCTTGAAAGTGTTCAATCTGCAGCAGGAGCAAGGCATTTACCTGTGCTGATCTCGTGTGGGATAGTCTCCAAGCTGACAGATGGTGCTGTCTCATCCATCTGCTCTGTTGACACCTCCTGGGAGGACAGTGCATGGATGGAGTACTTCAGTCCATTGAGTAGCCAACAAAAAGCTGCATCAATTTATTTACTGCTTTAAGCGTACAAAAACCACAGAGACTCAGAGTTTCTCTAAATGCTACCCCCATGAAAATAAGGGATGAGCACGGTCAATGGGAACCCCTGGGAGCACTCCTCACACACTGCTGTATGACCTACCAGTTTATCCACTAATGGTCTGCATGTTTCTGCTGTAAGGAGAACATCAATCTCTTTATGGGGCCCAAAAGAAGAGACTCCTCTGGTGCAGACTTAGCTACAGTCCACTTCTCTGTTTATTCAGAGGTGCGTGAGGCACAAATGATGGATTCAGCACAGGGAATATCAGCTGACAAAGAAACCTCTGTTTCCAGGAACATTCCCACAGACAAAATCCTGCTTGTAAAAATCCAATACAAAAAAATGCATTTTGTAGAAACTTTGTGTGTGCTGAAGGATACAGAGTACTTCACCATGTGAAAACAATACTGCAGTCCATGTATATATTTGCATATATCAAGGTGTGATATCCCAAAGCCTTTTGAGTCTAGTCTGGAATTCCTGTTCCACTAAAAAGAACAAAACCAAGGATCTTAGTGAATCTGCGGCTTCTAACTCAGTTATACAGATGGTCTTGAAAATTTAATTGCCAAAACGTGGTATAATACAAGTGATAAAGGTTTCAAAGAGTTATCTCCAAATCAGAAGTCAACACTTGTGCTACCCAAACTGCGGTTGATAGTTATGGAAATCCAACTACAGAGGAAAGGAAAGGGAAAGATACTGTTTTGGGTTCTGAAAGAACAATAGTTATTTATGTAAATTTGCACTGCAGTTATTATTTTTAAATATTATTATACACTTGTCACATTATACACATATTTACTGCTACTTGCTCCCTTTAGAGATCTCAGTAATTGAATTCCTCATGTAAAATGTGCTTTTAACTTTATTACTAACTCTAAAATAAGTGAATGAATGACAGAGGAACATGCTTATGTTGGTAGAATACACTATTTGATTCCCCAAAGCAACCATTTATAGTGCTAGCAAAGACTCAATAAATGAGATAGAAGGATGGGGAGTGCTTACACCTGTTGTAACTAATTTCCAAGTAAGCTTCCCTGCCTGTGGCAGAGGGGATGGAACTAGATGATCTTTAAGGTCTCTTTCAACTCAAACCATTTTATCATTCTATGATTCCCAGTAGGAGCTGAGTTTCCAGGGAAATGAGCATCTTACAATACCAGGTAATTCTTCTTGTTTCAGATGGAATGTTTACAAAATATATGGCTATAAATACAAAATATGTAAGTTAAAAAATAAATATAAATCCATTCTGTGCAAATTATATTAGGAGCCAATGAAATTCAATAGCTCAGGTTATATTCAGCACAGAGATAGAAACTATTTCAGTAAATAATCTTAAAGATTCCTGTATAGAAAATTGCTCTCTTCTAAAAATGACCCATTCCATAGAGAGACCATACAACAAGAGAAGTCACATCTCAAAAGATACTGCTGACTATGTGGCAAGTGCTCCTTCATAAAGCCACATTTTAAAACAGAAACAGCAATAATTCTGTAAATATCTTACAGGTAACTACTAGTAATAGAGAATGTGATGAAAGATAGTCGGTAGAACCTAAACTAAGCAAATTCAGATTAAATAATACTTACAGATATTTAACCAATCCCACAATGATCAGCAAATGCAATCTGTGAATGCCACGGGTAACCCTATTTACAGTCTCCAAGAAGTGTTTTGATTATCTGGTACTGATGAGCAAAGTCAGAAGCTCAAGATCTCCATATAGCCTTTGGCAAGAGGGAAGAACTTCCTGGAGTGCAAAGGGAAGTTTATACCAGCAAGGGGAAAAAACCCAACTCTTTAAAGGTAAACCTGGTTATCTTGTTCTAAAAGACAACAAATGTACTGAAAGCAAATATTACGGGGTGAGATCCTGTGACCTCCAGTACTCAGGAGAACTGACTAACCTGTCCTATCTGCCTTCTCCGGCCTTAACATCTGTGTGTGCATGAATTTACCAATTTAGCAGTAACAATAACTCTCCTTTAAAAAGCCTCTGTGGAACATTTTAATTAGTTTGGTCTTAATGGCTTGTCTAAAATGCTTCTGATAGCACAGCATACACTAAAGCAGTGTTATGAATGCCTAAAAATATAAAATCTAATTATGGTAGCTGTGCAACTGAAGTAATGAGAAGCAAGTGTGACTGATAAGAAGCGAGACAGCAGGCTAACAAGCTGAACCTCTGTAGTTCAAAGGACTAACGGAGGTCTAAATGAAACACCTGTGGTACCACTTGGAGGAAGATATGTGGGCTAGGAAATACAAAGGTACAGCATTTAAAAAGATATGGTATGAACTGAATACACAGCAATGCTAATTATCAGAGCAGGCACTTAGCATATGGATAAAATAAATAACCAATAAGAATGTACAAGACTGAAGTTGATTGCTGAGAGAAATTCACCTGATGTAATGAATAAAAAATTACCTGCTGCAGATAGGACAAAGCTTTGGCTCCAATTCTTTGGATTCATGCTGTTGGGCAGTCAGACCTCGCAGAATGCTACATGGTCACTACTACACAGTGTTGTCTCTGAGCGGTTATTATTCTGCCTGAGCAATTGCACTTGCAACACGCCGAGTGGCCAGTGAGACAGGGCTGCCAGCGTCAAAGACAGGGAATGAGAAGTCAAAGCAGACATCCTCTGGTATGAATGAGAAAGAGGGACAGAGGGACACAACTGATGATTTTGCCTTCCTTTACTGTAAAGAACATACACTATAAAATCAGCTAACGCATCCATAGCTGCACCACACTCTCTTCTAGACTGTCAGAATCTGACCGGACCCTTTGCAGAAATTCTTGCCGTCGACCAAGACTATTGCCCAATGAAATACCAATGTATTCCACTGGATTTTCCCAAGATCCTCAATTACTGACCAATTTATACTCTGTGAGAAATGATAAAGTCCTAGTTTCAGTAGAAAATTTATGGTTCTACTGCAAACCAAAATTGCTGTAGAAGAAAGCAGTACGACATTATAGATAAGATGGCAACAGCACAGCAACGTTCCCGCCATACTGCTTCAACCAGCACATCACACCAAGTTGTATGTGGCTGCATGTCTGGACCTAAGCAAGACATCGCACAGCTTTACCCTCCCTTCTACCTTTGCGTTCTTTCTGTGGGGTTACAATACACAAGCGAGGGGAATTCGTTCCTGTGTATATACAGCATAGGGAGGGAGGGAATGAACCATGCACAAGCTGTCATTTAATGCTTGATGAGATTTTCTTTGCTCAGTTCTTCAAGTTGCAATAATGTTAACAATAATGTTTTTTCCTCTTTATACTGGTCTCCTTAAATATTTCTCAGAAGTTACATAATCAAGTAATAAACAGTCCTTTTCTTTTTTTTTTTTTAATTCTCAGTTTGTCATGCTGAAGACCTTAAGCATATCAAGTATCGAAGCTGTAGAGCAAGTCCTATTTAACAATATTCACCAACTCACTTTCTTACCCTGCTGCCTCCACACTAGTATTTTTAGCTCAGTGATGATTTTCCAATCTGTCTAAGTTGTCATCCAAGACATGGGGAATACCAGAAATGGTAAATTTTGATTTGACAGTACCACAGACTATTTTTTAAAAATAACCAAGGAAGAGACTTTACAGCATTGTTTGAAAATATTAAATTTCCATAGGGGTCAACAGAGGTGCTTCTCATATGCAATTTATTCACTAACAAGTTTCACAGGTTTTATGAGAATATTCACCTTCCTGGTTAATAGAAAATCTGTACTTACCATGGCAACCCCTATATCAGATGGTCGTACAGTAACACTCTTGAAATATACCATAGATTTATTCAGTCTTCATAATCAATCTGGTCATAAATGTCACAGCAACTTGTCATTAAACTTTCCCCTCTAGCAACTCTAGTAGTGCTTTGATCCTTCCTGCACCTCTGTCAGACTCTTCCCCGTGCACAGCTGCAGTGTGCTGCATGCAGTCTTTTCTCAGACCCGTCACCTGCTGGGTGTATAAATCCTCAGTGATACGGCATACATAACAGATGATCTAAAGACAAAAAGCAGTTTCACCCACACACCCCTACTGGTAATAGCAGCAGTGATCACTTTAAGAGAATCTTGATGACCAAGTGGAAGTCAGGATGGAAGAAAAGGGCAAATCCTGAAGTTCAACAGCAGGCGAAATTATTTGTCTGTGCTCCTCACGTGACTCCTTGGATTTCATTTCAGTTTCACTAGGTGACAGTGAGGGATGCTGTGTCTGTCAATAAGACAGATCTCTCTCGCACCAACAGCATTTGAAAGGAATGCCCTGTGCAAACTGGATTAACGAGATGTGTAGAATCCAGATTTCATCAACTCCTGCCTGTCATGAGAGTCCCAGCGTGTTGCAGGCCTAGTTCTTGCTGCCTTGCACCTTACATTAGTTTTCTGCATTTGTGCAATGTGGGTGTAAAATGCTATCACATAAAAATGAGTAATGTATTTACATCCAGTGCAGAGAGGGAAAAATGCCAGCAGAATGGGATACATAGAGACCTCAGAACTAGCACATATTTTGAACAAATTTTTCGTAAACTAGAAAAACCAATACATCCAGATGGAGGTGACATTTTGCTAGAAGTGAAAGTTAAGTCAGTACGAAGGCGGGTGACAAAATATTTAAAATTATCTGAATGAACTAACAGCTTAATGAATAGTTCATACAATTTATGTAGGAAAAAAAATGCAAGGTAGTAGGACTGGAGCAAATATTCTCTATAAGAGCACATGCTGCAAAATACTGAATAGGAAGATGAGGAGGTTATGGTAGGTAGCACCCTAAATGCTTCTGAACTGTATGTGGTACACTAAAACCTTCCAAACGGTATGTGGCAGAAATAAAAGAGATTCCATCTGCATAACCAGGGGAAGTGATTAAAGTCTAGACTGCTAGAAGTATATAAGCTGTCAGCAAACTCTTATCCAAAGTGTTGGATTCATCACATCTGATTCTCTTCTACATTATTTTAAATTTACAGCAATGTCACATTATCGATTGCAGCACAATTATACTGGAGCCAAGCCAGAGAAATTCAGGAGAGAGTCAGGCTCATCGTTTGCACAGCACCCTTTCTACAGACAACTCAAAGGTAGCCTAGTGCATCAAATCCTTGTACTTACGTTAACTAGTAGAAAGATTTTTACTTATGCAAAATTTTTAATTTCCTTTACTATGTTTAGACTAGTAGTAGTGAAACTGCCCCGAGTTCACAGAATCTAAAAGAAAGACACGTTTCAATGACAGGAAAGAACAAAGTTCCCAGCTGCAGAGCCTTGTCTTTGTTTGGATCTTATAATTTAAGGAATCATTTTCTAAAATTGCCTCTTGTACAGTAAAATGACAATGATTAGGCTTGCTATCTTCCAGTCTCCTGCTGTGCAAGACATTCACTCAGTGGGCTCAGGATACAAAAGTAGCTGCTTTACAAATAATAACACAGCTTAACTATCATTTAATAGCTTCACAAACATCATAGTAGTTACGAAACCTTTGGAACGAGGACAACTAATTTCAGCATCTCAGTTGTTGTCATGTTTAATCACTTTCTAATGCTGGTGGCTGTTTTGGTTTGTTTCTTTGTTTTTAATTGCTAGAAATTTTTAATTCCTGGTTCAAACAACTTAATTTCACAGTTTTTAGATTAATCAGTGATCACTTGGGGGGGAAAAAAAATGATTGAAGTTCATCAGGATGTAGCGTGGAGAATCAATGTAATATTGCAGAAAAGCATTTCGATTCTACCTTCCTGAACAATGTGGCTTTAAACTGTAACACAGTAAGGTAATATTGGGTACATAACTTTCAGGGATTCTTTGTTTAATCTACAGAGCTGATTTTTGCTGCCAGAACTAAGGCTATGTCAGCTCCAGGGCTGGCATGCTTGAAGGGGTGGGAAAACGACTCCCTCATCAGAACAAAAGACATCTGCTGGCCTGAAGGTTCCATTTACACACCAGGGAAATTTGCCTGCCCATCTCCTCTGAGTGCCCTGTGCAGTGAGGTCTCCTTTCAGAAATATATAAAAAAAGAGGTACACATACATTATTTTGGTGAAGAAATTCTGAAAAAACTGTTCGCAGGAATTCAAATGAAAAAAAGAGGAAAAAAAATATTTGTGAAGATACCCTATTCTCTTCTGTTTTCTACCCAGAATTTCTACTGGCACATACAACTGACGATATCTTGATGGTGACACTGGGACCACTGATGTTGTGAGATGCGTTGCCAGAGGGGTCTGTGGTACCCGGCCTGCCCTGCGTCCTGCAGCAGCGCAGCCAAAGCTGCAGATCTGCTGCACTGAAACAGGACAGAGAGCACGGCGTAGTGTCCTCATCAACACGTACCCGCTCTGTTCACACTGATGAGAGCAACGTTGAGAGCTTCAGAAACTTTCATAAATAAAAACTCCAGGCTTCAGTAAGTTAGGCAGTCAAAGCAATGGGGTTTCTTTCACCCCTATTTGAATGCAAATCAAGCATTTGACCCAATAAATATTTGTGATTTCCCATTTCCTACAGACTGAGGAATCCAGTGTTTCCTACTTCATTAACTGAGGCTGCGTCTAGCAAATATCTTCTATCCAACAGCTAGAAAGGTGGATTTGTCAGGATCATTCATTCATCTCCTTGACATTTCTTCAAGCACAGCATTTTACCACTGCCTTTTTATTTTACTGTCTCCTTAAGTAAAGGGGAAAATAAGAAAAAAAGTCTTGTGGTTTCAGAACAGTATATTTATTTTTTAAATAAAATCTTACCTGAGCTTATTTGCAGGACCAACTCTGAACTCAAGGCCTACCCTGCTTTTATTCAGATACCGGACAATAAATTCACCATTCTAAAATTCTACATATGTGCAGGGCTTTTAAAGTAGCTATAATCCAACCAGCAATAAAAATAATTATAAATAATCACTTCTGTGAAGACAAAAAGAGAACATTTGGCAAGGTCCAGAAATACATGGATCCAATTCTCAGACTAAACAAGTAGAGCAACCGTACTCCTGAAACAGAAGGATACTCAGTGCCCACTTCTCACACCATTGGTCTCAATCAGCCTATCCACCAGCAGCAGTCCTTTTTCAATGTTTTAATACTGTTATTAAACAAGATTACATATTTAAATGCCATCTTTGTTCAACCTCACCAAATACAGTAGCAGGTCCAGCAAGGCATTAATGCATACAAGACACTGACTCATTTTAAATTATTTTTTGTTAGACAACTTAGCACGGAATCCTCAGCAGGCTCTTTTCCAAATAAATTTCTACTTTGAAACATACCCGGGGATGCTCAAACTCATCACTAGAGCATTCCATATAACAGAGAAAAACATGAAGGTACTTAATATTTCATTTAGTCTGAAATGAATTGCATCAGATGTAGTTACAGTGACATCAGCATCTTGATTCTTATCTCTCTTTCAATGGCTACGAGCTGGTTCATTTCTGCCTCTTTGCCCTGATTTGGTATTTATCTGATTCACGTCAGAACCTGGCCTAGTGAGATCATATGAAAAGTAAAGCAGCCCAGATTTTACACCTGACTAATCTCTCTCTCTCTCTCATACCACTGTAAATATGTTTAATCAATATATTTTATATCCCTGTGGTTTTAATTCATAATTACAGAGTTTGTCATTGTCATTTCTAGCAGCTTCTCCCCAAAATGCCTTAGCTGTTTTGACACTGTCATTATCTTGATGCAGCCTTGCATCTTACGTTACAGGTTTTATAAAACATGAGGCAAATTGTTGTGACTTGACACCGAGAAAAGCCTAAAAGTATCAACATGTGTGCGTGCAAGGAATTAACTCTTATCATGAAAAATAAAAGCTGTTACCCATTACTCCAGAATTACCTGTATCCCTAAACTAAGAAAATCCAGCATATCTAGCCCAGTTGGAGGGGAGTGGGAGTGGGTGGGAAGCAGAACATCTAGGGTACAAAGTAGAATTCTGCATTACTAGTTAGTTCCCAATTCACTTCTGAGCTTAAGTATGCTCAAGGGAGTATTTCAGTCTTAAAACATAATTCACTGAAGACACAGGAAATAAAAGAAGCTGAAAGAATATTTTGATGGAATATTTCTCAAAGGGAAAATTTGGTTTTGAAGGTCTGTTTTCAAGCCTTCTTTAAACCATTAGGTCTTATGCATTGTGCTTTTCTGTAATTTTTTCCCTATTTGACTTCCACTCCTTTTTCTTTTTTTTTTTTTTTTTTTAAAAAGGATGTGAATTCTCTTGAGCATTTCAGTTCTGCTTTCTTCATCCTTTTAAACCCAAGGGCTTTAAAACTCCAGAAAGTAAAAAATAAAAATAAAAAATCTGTAGATAGACAGAGGAACAAAAGAGGCCACAGGGTGTCTTGGGAAAGGTGTAAAAAAGACAACTACAGGAGAAAGAGAAAGGTGATAATTCCAAGAGAAGTGTGCAGTTACTTACCATCTTCATCATCCAAACCCAAAGAACTTAAAGGTAAAATTCAGACAAATCATGACTCTGAAGTTGTTTGGATAGTGAATACATTTTTACAGACCCCTAAAGTCTTACTGGTATTCCATCTTGCACAACTTTCAAACAAAAAAATCTAATCCTTTATCATCATTCACATTTTCAAACTGGCTTGTGGTAGTTTTCAGCTTACCTGCTTACATCCTGAGTTTCCACTATGTTCGTGCTAAACCAATTATTTAAAACTGAACTGGTCTAAAATTAGTTCTCATAATCTAAAGCAGTACAGCGCTATGTTTCATACAGGTGGATAATTATGGAAGAACAGCCATACCCACCTAGCTAGTTAGGAGACTAATCTGTGCTGGGTCCCACATCCCAGTGGGATGTTTTCGGTATCTGTCTCTTTGGGACTCCAAGTCTGGGTTCCCTGGCTCAGACTCCTCCATTTTAGTTGCAAATCCAGAAGCCCCAGGTTTTACCCAGCTTCTGGTTTTGGCTCTCAGCTCCATGGGTAAGAAACTGGCAAACCCTGAGAACTTTGTTACAAAAAAAAGGTCTCCAGAATCCCAACCTCCATGCTGTGCAGCTAAAAGCATACCTCAAGGGCATGCAGCCCCTGCTTCAGTCAAGGTTGCTGAATCCTGCTGAATTCAGGATACCTTTTCCTCTGAGGGCTGGGGATTCTTACTTCATTTAGAAACAAAAAAACAAACAAGAAAAAGAAACAGGGGAATTCTGGTATTTGAGGATTTTTGAAATTTTTTTCCCAAATAGTCTTTTCGAAATACTACCCCTTCTCATAGAAAACAACTTACAGTTTTTAGAAACTTTAGTTAAAATGGAATAAAATTCAAAAACTAAGGTGCAAAATAATTTGTTACAGAGGCATCAAATCTTCCTGCTCTTCAGCAATCAGTTTCACGGCAGGTTACTGATACAGTGGCTTGATTAAGCTAATGATGGAATGTAGATAGTTTCTTTTTTTGCCTATATACTTAACTGTAGAAGGAACATGTGATAGCTGTAAATTATTTATTATTTGGAGGGGATGGCAATCAGTAACTGAGGTTTGTACAGTTTATCTTCCTCTGCTTTGCTAAGGTCTAATGTGAGGAATATTTGATTACTTTGTCACTGACAGATGCTTTTCAAACCTGCCTGTGCAAAATCTATGCAAGACTCATTATGCCTGAAACAGTGCATAAGATCCAACAAATTAGCTTTAGGTAGGACCACAACATGGGTAAATTAACATAGGTCTTTCCTTGTAAGAGTAAAGCACACTTTCAAAATAGGAATATTCAGCAGTAATAGCCAACAGTTTAAGTGATATTCTCTTCTTGCAAACAGACAAATTTCAAACAAGGCACAGCTATAGCAGGAACATAATGCTAGAAATTGTAGAAAATCTGTTTCTTTCTCCTTTACAAATTTTGACTTGTCAGCAAATACCAGAAACCCAAAATTTTTCGCACATCCCTCACACTGATGCACAAATGTCTCTGCTCTGTCTTAATCTTAGAATGAGGTTACTTCTTAGGAAACAGATTCCATGACATATCCAGTTTTAATTCCCAAGTTTTCCGAGGAAGAACAGCTAATAGAAAATTCTGGACTAACTCTGCTAGGAGGTTGTATAACACAGTGGCATACTTCCACATAGTCATAAATAATGATGGTAACACCTTACTAACCCAAGAGGAAAAGGACAGATAAGTCACAAGGAGATCCAGGCTTATTTTCAAATTACAATAAAAATTTCTATACCTGCACCTCCATTTACTCATTAATGACTTAATTATTCTAAATTACATAATTACATCTGTTCTTTTTTTTTTTCCTTTTTTTTTTTTCCCTCCCAACACAGAACCACTAAAAGAAAGCCTTGTTTACTTATTTGTAAGAATAGCTTAAAAAGTTTAATTGCCTACAGCAATTAGATCTGGACTTCTTTCAGACAGCTTCTGACTTGTATTCTCAGACAACAGTGAATTTCTTTTCCAAATAATGGAAAATTGAATGAATTTATAAGTTATAAAGCAAAATATTTCCTGTCGTGCCTGTCTGGAATCATATAAATAAATTAGGGTTACAGTTCCAGATCATGTGCACAAGAATTCATAAATAAACAAACTTGGTAAAAAAAATTTCTCACTGATTTATTTCCAGTGGAAAATAATGTTTCAACACACATTTACAGTTTAGTTACCAAGACACTGCAATGTTTAAAGAATATGAAGAAACTGATGAAATTTACTTATTTTCATTACACTTTCTAAATGGAGAACTCTTGGGTTCAAAATTGGTTTACTTCTTGAAATTTTAATAAATTTATCCTTGAAATTAAAAAGAAAAGAAAAATATTCCAAATTACCTAGCACCCCACAATATTTCTCTAGGAACAATTTGCAAGAAGAAAATCAAAATTTTCATTAGAATTTCAGGCTGAAATGATTGAACATCATAAAAAAAGAAAACAGAATTGAGACCTTTTTGCAGTCAATTGCATTGGTGCATTTCAAGAGAAATTAAAAATAGATTTCAGCCTGAAAATATATAGAATATTAAACTAATAGATGAAAAGTGAAGTGTAACACGTACTATTCAGCTGTTGTCTCCTGATGTACAGAGCAGGGACATGAGACTGATCAAAAAGGTTCTCACGAGTTTCTGTTCCCATATCTGCTGGAAGCGGTGCCCTGCTACAGAATAGGAAGAGTCACATGTTCTGCATCTTCCTGACCCAATTTTTTTTTTTTTTTAATATATATATAATGCCAATTTTTCAATGTAAAATACTCAGGGATAAGGGAAAGGGAAAGAAAACAAGCCCTTCTACTTCAATGCAATGCTTTCAGGGAACTGTAGCATGAATATTTCATGCACACAGTCTCATCTATATGCTCAGCTTCCTAGCTGACACTAGAGTTTCCGTGATGTCCTTATAAATACGGGAAATGCAGAGCACAAATATAAAGCCCCACGGACTTCCTCGGTCAAAGTACTGTATAGGAAAACCTACCTGTGAATTAAGTTTACAAAA
The DNA here is from genome assembly GCA_013398295.1 of Chionis minor. Classification (NCBI taxonomy): domain Eukaryota; kingdom Metazoa; phylum Chordata; class Aves; order Charadriiformes; family Chionidae; genus Chionis; species Chionis minor. The sequence goes on along the minus strand of VZSF01002711.1, from coordinate 309,757 downwards.
GGAAGTGAAGATGAAGAATCTCAGCAACATTAAAAAAACCCAAACCCACAGCATATTCAGTTTTGCATGAAAACTTAAATTTTTAGAGATTTGACTTTTTTGAAAGAAAAAATCTTTATGAAAACTCGTAGAAGAACATTTAACCAACAGGACTTTCAGTTTAACATTTCTGATGAACAGCCTGTCTCAACTAGTGCCCCTGCACATTTTTTCTGCCCTATGTGAAGAAAAGATTAATTTTGGATAACATGAACAGAAGCAAACTTTGACCTGACTGAATCAAATTTTATCTAGTATGTACAAAAAGTAATATATTCCATTTCATTAATAAGGAAATACAACTAGGCTAAATCGTATAAAATATATTAGTCAGTAAACACATCCATGCATATACTGCAGAGCTCTGACCAAAAATGTAATAGTGCTTAGATTTAATTAACACATACTAATGATTGTATCTGTCTCTGATATTTCACAGGAAGCAACGCAAAATATCATTAATGTTCCAAAAATAGATGCAAGTTCAGAACACCATTATCCTGAAGAATTTCACTGGTCTAACTATTCTATGAAGTACAGCAAAATGCCATTTTTTAAATAAGTTTAAAATGAAAGACCCTTTCCAAATCTAATTATAGATATTTAAAGGCAAAAGGAAGCAGAGATAACACCTCTAATAGAATAAAATATTCCTATTGGTATATTCAACACACAGTAATTATCAAACAAAATGAATTTTCAGTAAATGGTTAATGGAAATAAAAAGGGCCTTGTAGATTTTGTTAGGAAATCTGAACCTTCTTATTGTACATGCTTCGTCGTATCAATTTAACATGTTAGTCTTGATCTGACCCTGAAGCTAGTGGGACAGAACCTTAAAAAAAAAATTTGCTGCCACCAAGATGAGCCTTGCAAATAAAACCACATAATGACCCATACCCTTTGTCTGCTTTTGCCTCTGTTGTGTTGGGAGAAGAGATTTGGGGCTGCTCTATGTCATACCAACATCTCCTGAGAAAACTCTTAAACCCGAGACCGTCAAGTCTTAATATTGCCAAGCCATACCCAACACTGGAGTGAGGATTTTACACATAACATAGTTCTACATCTAGCTAGTGAAACACACAATACTGCTCATTTCAAACCTGTTTGAAATAGTATTTTGGCTTCAGTAGTGAAGGAACAATAATACCCATTTTGTTTTCAAAATATTTACAGGCAACTTAAGTGCCTGTAAAATGGATTGCCTTTGAGAAGTGAAACTGGATATGTAAGCTTGATGCAGAAATGGAAACTCAAAGATACCAGTCTATACTATAAGACAAAGACACTGTTCCTGTAGCACTATATCCGATCTATACAAATTCTATTGACAAATTGGAAAAACTAAGGAAAGTTCTCCTCTAGTATCATATACAAGATATAAGAGAGAAGTGAGTGGATTCCTGATCATGAGTTGTTTAGGCAAACTCAGAACAAAGTTCAGATTTTGAAAACATAAGCTTTTATATTTAGATGTAAAGAATACATATTTTGTATGGATAATTAACTACTAAATTGGGCATACAAGGATGCTTCATCATTTGGTGTCTTGAAAATCTTCTTTTCTAGCTCAATTAAAAATTATGGTCTTGATAGAAGAACAATTTCTCAAATTCCATTGGTTTATGCTAAGCAGGTTGTCATGCCAGATTATTTTAGAAGGGCATCTGTCATTTGAGTCTATCAAAACCTCTGTGTCCACATCACATGTAATGAACAGAGCTTCAATGAAATGTTCTCATAATGCCATATGGATTTTAGAAAGCACCCATTGCAGTGCTGCATTCAATGCTTGACACCGTAAATCCACATTCATTGACCTTGGGGTTTCATTTTGTCAAGAATAGAGTTTGGCTCACTGACATGAAATAAGACAAGTAACCATCCTGAAAGTAAAAGCAGTATAGGTGCCCCCTCCGTCGCCACCTCTGCTGAATGTAATTACCTCGACACTTTCCAGATAACCTTAGTAGAGAGTAAAAAGAACAAGATGTCTTAAAAAAACCTCCACAAAACCTTTCTGCAAAGATCTGTAAATCCCTGGGGCTTTTTGGCTTACAAGTGTTTTGATTTATTAGAAGTTATACACATTTACTTGCAAAAGTTCATATTACAACTCCAAGTAAGCTTAGGTGAAGCTGCTTTGAAAGAGATTTGGACTCAAGTGAACCAGCCTTTCGGCCTGCCAAAGATGAAGATATTCAGCATTGTCATTTCCCCAGTGGGTCTGGGATCAGCAATGAGTGGCGAAGCGGTGCCATTCCTGCCTTAACATCTTTCGACAGCAACAGTCAACTCGGCAGCTGAGAATTCCAGGTGCTAGAAAGCTCCCTAAAGCAAAGACATCTTTCTGAACAAATGCTTTCAGTAGAACAAGAGGGAAAAGAAAACACAAGTAACAACAAAATGTCCTAAACAAACAAAAAAAACCCAGTCCACAGACTTTAGCAAGACCAGAATATCCAAATCTCATCTGATGAGTGCACACAAGAGCAGAGAAAAAAAACCCAACAACTCCCACACTTAGGGATTGAATAACTATCACTGTGCACTCATTGAATGAAACTGAAGGACAGCTTGTGTTGACCACCATGAGACTTTTTCAAAGAACTTTGTTTTCACAAGAAGCAATGAAAAGACTAAGAGAAAAGGGAGAATGGGCACAGAAGGACGCAAAAATTTGCTGTAGAAACACAAAAATCACAAAACCAGCCTCTGACCAATATTTTGTCTTTAGAAAATGCCAAGAATCATTTTAAATGCCTAACTATTTCTTCTGTTGATTGCTCAGGTCATTAGACAAAGTACTGCATGCCAGGTAAAACTGCCTTCCACATATCACTCCTATCAGATGAGAAGAGAAAAGGAAATTCCCAGAAAGGGAACTGCAGCATAGTGTATGGTTTGAGAAACAAAGAAAACAGACAAAAATGAAACTGCGATTCAAGAAAAAGTCATTATTAATCGTCTGACCTACCAGATCTTTAGTGACCATTTGACAAACTATTATACCACAAGAGGTCACGAAGCATGCCATTGGGAAGGTGTGCGTTATTATCTTTATTCAGCAGGTGGTGAAGCTGACACGCAGCGAGGTGAAGCAATTTGTGTGAATTTGCAGTGCAGGTCAACGGCAGGGTGAGGTACAGACCCTGGACTCCCATGCCACAGCACTTTTCAAGGACACTGTGCACGCTTTTTGTTAAAATGTTGACCCCATAAAAACACTGATGACAACTAAGTGTCGCCAGTGAACCACAACCAGTTTGTGCAGTTATAGGCTAAGCATGAAAGGTATCTCAGATGAAAATGTTTTTTCCCAAAACCCTGAAGTCTCAGTCTACCAGTTGCACCCAAAAAAGCGCACAGAGATCAGCTAGTTTTCACATTATCTCAATAACTGCATTACAATCACCCAAAATGCACCAATATTTTTCACAGAGTCACAGAATGTTGAGGGTTGGAAGGGACCTCTAGAGATCATCTGGTCCGACCCCCCTGCCAGAGCAGGTCCACCTACAGCAGGTTGCACAGGATGGCATCCAGGCGGGTTGGGAATGTCTCCAGAGTCAGAGACTCCACCACCTCTCTGGGCAGTCTCTGCCAGTGCTCTGCCACCCGCAAAGTAAAGAAGTTTCTCCTCATGTTGAGATGGAACTTCTTATATTCGATTTTATATCCACTGCCCCTTGTCCTATCACTGGGCACTACTGAAAAAAGACTGGCCCCCTCCTCCTGGCACCCTCCCTTTAAATAGTTGTAAACATTTATGAGATCTCCCCTCAGCCTTCTTTTCTCTAGACTAAAAAGACCCAACTCCCTCAGCCTTTCCTCATAAGAAAGATGCTCCAGCCCCCTAATCATCTTTGTGACCCTTCGCTGCACCCTCTCCAGCGGTTCCCTGTCTTTCTTTAACTGGGGAGCCCAGAACTGAACACAGTACTCAAGTTGCGGTCTCAGCAGGGCAAAGTAGAGGGGGAGGACGACCTCCCTCGACCTGCTGGCCGCACTCCTCTTGGTGCTCCCCAGGATGCCATTGGCCTTCTTGCCCACAAGGGCACATTGCTGGCTCGTGGTCATCCCGTTGTCCACCAGGATTCCCAGGTCCCTCTCTGCACAGCTGCTTTCCAGCAGGTCAGCCCCCAACCTGTCCTGGTGCATGGGGTTATTCCTCCCCAGGTGCAGCACCCTACACTTGCCCTTGTTGAACTTCATACAGTTCCTCTCTGCCCGACTCTCCAGGTCACACTGAATGGCAGCACAGCCTTCTGGTGTGTCAGCCACCCCTCCCAGCTTCGTGTCACCAGCAAACTTGCTGAGGAAACACTCCATCCCTTCACCCAGGTCACTGATGAATACATTGAACAGGACTGGACCCAGCACTGACCCCTGGGGAACACCACTATTTACAGGCTCTGTTTTTGTTAGATATGGTTTTAGCTCCATATTCAGGTCCAAGCTGCTTAATAATATTGTAACATGGTAACTCACTATGTTACATACCACAACTAAGCATAAACAAAGCTTTAAAAATACTATAGTTACTCTAACTACAGTCTCTCAAGACCGCTTTAGAGAAGAAAGAAACAAAACATACAGGAAAGGACAGCACTTTTTGTAAATTATCTTATTACAACCCCCCTATAAATCTGGGATATGTGCACAGTTTTCCTGATAAATATGCCTGGAAATAGTCAAAGCAAGCTGTACAATGCCTTACATCACCTCTTACTATCGGTTACTAAAACTAGATGTCATTCTGACAATGAGACGGCTGAAGGTGAGATACTGTACCTCATTATCCCACAGAAGTCTTCTGACCCACCTTCAAGATGTGCACCATGTGTCACAGAGCACGTTAGAAATGATTTGTGCCACAGCAGTGTGGTGTGTCTTACAAGGGACAGTCAAGGACTCAAGTAGAACACCAGCAAGAACTTGCTTTGATGTATTGACAGTTTAGATGAAATTAAGAACACGTACAGGTTGTGAAAAAAGTGCAATTATCCCATGGGGATTCTATTCTACATTGCACGAAGACGTGTAATTAGATTCTTGCTATGCCTGACTAAACTTTTGGAACTTTCTAATTTAGGTTTGATTACCTGATGATTAACAAAATTTCAAATATTAGTCCTGATCTTCCTCCATATTTTCTAAGTAGGAAAAATTTCCATGGCTGTAGAAGAACCTCTTCTCCTTCTGAGAAGATGCAATCGCTCAACAGGAGCAGAAAAACAATGCTATTCACACCCCACACTGAAAGCAGCAGTACAGGATCTGTCGGGATCACAATCATCCCTGTTCATAACCTCTCCTTAGTCTGCAAATGGGCTAGACTACTTGGAGCTCTAAAATATGCTTCTAGTATCATTCTGCTAGTGGATGCTTCTCCCTGCACTCCAGTGATGCTCAGGAGATAGAAGCCTTCCCTCAATATGTCCCATCCTGTAACAGAAATGCATAGCTAAGAGGAAAGCAGCTGCAGCTCTGCATCCAGATGAGCCACGGACTTCAGAGAACGACATCGCTGCCTTGAGTAGTGGCCTTCAGGGCACCCTTATGTATGCCGCATCAGGAAAGTGATAAACTAGCCCAACAGCAGACAGTTGAAAAAATCAGCCTAAGATAACTTACGACACCAACCACTACACAACCCTCATTAAATTCACACAGTCAAGGCTGGCTAGGGAGCACCAAAGGATTTAATGTACAGGAAAGGACATATTCCAATCCATAAATACGTAAGACAAATGAAAAAAAGACAGTCCGGTTAAGGCAGGATGTGCAGAGTGCTGGAGAAAAGATGGTAAGAAAAAACTAAATGAGTTTTCAGCAGAATTTGAAAGGGAAAATGGTAGATACACAGGGAGTAGACAGAAGAAATACTGAGAGATAATGATTAATATCAAGGCCTCAAAACAGTAAGAAAGACTCAAGAGAGCATAAAATGCAAACAGGTGGAATTTACCTGATTTTTGGTCCTCACTGGGTAAATCATGGAAAACAACATGAACTTGACATAGAGACAAGCAAGTTGGGCACTCGTAATTTAAATGCACAGAAGAAGGACTGGAGGCAAATCATTGTGCTTTCTACCATCTATCCAGTGGCGTTACACTGTTAACAATGTGAGAAAAGGAATGCTTAGTACACTAGAATGAAAAGAAGAAACTAAATTTTCACCAGTAGAAGAAAGCACTGGAAAAGTTGGATGAAATGCGGGAAGATAAAATCATTCATCTTCCTCCAAAGAATGCACTAAATAGAACTGAGAACTTTCTGTCTCAAAATCTGTTATTCTTGCAAAATGGTTGAAACAATTCACAAAACTTGGGTAAGTCTTGCTTTTTACTATGAATTTCCTTTATATATAATATACCCACTTACCCTTAGATGCTCATAAGAAACCCTCATCACAGCTACTTCTACCCATTAACAGTATTTTAAGTTCTGTACAAGAAAGTCCAGTAGTTGCATGTAGCAGATGGTCTGAATCATGCATCGCTCTTCCAAACTACAATGCTGTCATAATTGCAACTAATTTAGACACTAGAATGGGCAGTTTGAAATGCCTCCTAACCAACATCGACCAAAGCCTCAAATCCTCCCTTGTCAACCAGAGCCTGGCTGCAAGATTCAAGGCAGAGCTAAGTGTAACTCCAGCCAGAGCCAAAGAAAATGAAAGCCTCACCGTGCTGTGAAGGTCTTCTGGGAAGGGCAAGAGATCATGCTTTCTTTTTGAAAAAAACCCAAACACTACTTAATGCTGGCTGTTTTAAAACTTTTACCTGATCACTGCAGAAGAGAACAACATGAAAACCTTTCAACACAGACTATAGAGGACAGGCAAAAAATGTTTTGGTCATTACCACAGGCTCAATTTAGATTGCCAAGAGATATCATTATTTTAATAGTATTATTATTCCTTTCCCCCACAATGCTTACAAGGCTCCTGCAAATGATGCCAGACTTCCGGAGGTGTGTTGAAGGACATGCTGGATGGGGCTTGGAGTAATCTGGTCTAGTGGGAGGTGTCCCTGCCCATGGCAGGGGTTTGGAGCTAGATGGTCTTTCAGATCCCTTCTGATCCAAACCATTCTATAATTCTGTGATTCCACCTGAGTCACCTACTTCCCAACAGAGACTTAAAACATGAAGAATGGGAATAGAGCATGACTGTGACTTTTACTTTGTGCATGGGTAACTGATGTGGAAGAAGCATGTAACAGCGAAAGAATGATATTCTCACTTTAACAACTGTCAAAGTATTTACTAAGGAACACACAGATGAACATAAGCATCTAGCAACACCTCTGAAACTTGCTACTTTTGGAATTGCAATGTAACATAAGTTACAAAAAAACCCCAACAAAAACACAAAAGGCAAATCTTCCCCAGCACATTGCCTCTTTCAGAAGCCGGGTACTCATTATGTTGTGCTTTCTGTGCTCAAATGCAGATCCTGAAAAAGCTATTTAATGTGCAAAGAATGAAAAGGGTCTAGGTTTTTCAGCTTAAAGATGCTGGCTGCATCATTTGCTGTTAAAGCTAATGAGGACTTCAGTTAGGTTTGGCCCCTGTAGGATTTTCTGGAATTTGCCAAAATGAACAAACAACAATATATATTAATGAGCAACTCCAAAGGCTTGGATAAGACGCACTGCTCAAGTGTACGTGGAATAGTACCACTATAAATCATACGTGTTGTGTGTAGCACAGTCTTAGATGGCCAACAGATGTGCTTTAATGCCATTTGAGCTGTGTCTATGCCACGATTCTGCACTAAAAAAACCCAGAAGCCTTTGGCCAAAGGACAGAGCGCTGCACCTGCACCCCTTAAAGTCACTGCAGCAAACACCCTACTGCTCCCCCCTAACACAGGAGAGGGGCAGCAGCATGGCTGCAGCTTCCCGGGAGTGGGGGAGCACAGGCAGGGCACAGGGTGCCCGGGGGTTTTGTAAGGCTCGGGGTCTGCGGTGTCCTGCAGCGTGGGCTGTTGGGGCACCCCAGGCTGTGCTGCTGAAGGTCACGCCGTGCCTAGCACCAGGCTGCTCATCCCTTCTGCTGGAGCGTTTCCGCCACGCGTGGATGGGTCACGGTGAGCTCCGTGCTACAAGGCACGTGTAAAACACCCTTCTCAAAGAACCTAGCCCGCTTTGTACAACTTGCAAGACAACCCTATGACTAAATATGCTTTAAATTACGCTTCCTGGGAACTGGTGAATGTAAAAAAATCTGAATATTACCTGTGCGCACACACACAAGAATACCCTTATAAAACAAGGTGTAACTCAGCAGTAGCAGTGCTCACCCAAACCAGGAGTATATGGAGGACTGGGGCTATTTTTCAATACAGCTGAGCGATCCTCAAAGGATAGATCCTGAGCAAAGGATAGAGCCAAGGACCCGAGAGAGGAGAAAGACAAGGACATCAGAAAATGCAGCATTGGAATATGGCCTTAAGCAAACTTCAGTGAGATGATTCCCAGCATAAACACTACCTGAAAAGATGAACCTCTAGCAAAACCCTACCTCCTTCTGCATTCAGAGAAACAATCTGTTGCCTCTGCAAGAGTATTAACCCCTGTGGTAAACATGTCGGATAACATTAAGGTACCCAGTTTCAACACTATTTTTTCTAATCAAAATAATCCTTTAGGCCCTGACTTTACATGAACAGCTCAGTTTAAGAGCGCAGAGCAGTATTGTCTTCCATAACAACTAGTGCTCAGGTATGAAGTACATATGTACAAAACACATTTGCATGCAAGACACAAAATTCCCAATTTCCCATCGTCTTACATGGTGGGATGACCACTAGTCTTCAGACTACAAGCAGTACATGTATCTTACATCTAACCATCAACTAATTATGCCATATTCAAAATCGAATCCTACTAACAGTGTGATAAGATCAGTCGTCTGAGAAAGGGCAGCCATATGCCTAGCAGAGTAAAAGTCAATGATTTAAAAAGGGTGAAATAAAGCTTTTATCCAAATAAACAAAAACCCTCTCTAATAAACAAGAAGGACAGAATTCTGGTGTAATGATAGATCTATATGCACATTGCTCTTGTACTGAGTCCTTGCATGGCAGGTAACCAGAAAACTTGGAAGCAAATAATGGAAATCAAGCCCAAGATACTCCTCTTTAAAGCTTTTTGGGTTTGTTTTTTGGGTGGTTTTTTTTTTGTTTTGTTTTGGTCTGTTTTTTTTCAAGACACTTATTTTGTATAGTGCCACAGGAAAAGATTATGTCCCACTGCTCCCCCCTTATTTTCATATGATCAGCTGGAGTTTTTTTATTCCAGGGAGGCGAACAGGAGATTGAGGCAGCTGATAGGTTAGTCATTTACATATCTATATTTCTTTTCTCCTGCATGTATGTTCCGTTTGTTCTGAAAATATGTAATGATCTAAAATGGGGACAATTTTAATGAATTGGGTTCATAATATTTCATATCTTGCTGCCAGACTCTTAGTCAATCAAACTAATGTTATAAAGGAACAGCCAACAGCCAATTTTGACATCCTTTAAGCAGGTCAGTTATAAGCCAATTAGCTCTACCTACTTGGTCTCCAAGGTCTGAATAAAATATAGCCCATTTTGATTAGAAGCACTACTTCCACCAGTGTGCACATGTCTTAAAATAGACTGCAAAAATACTTAAAGCCCCATGGAATTGTTAAAGAAAGTCTCGATCCTACTGCAGTCAATTACTGTAATACAATTTCTCCTGACTTCTCACAGATTACAAGAGCTCCTAGATTCACAGAGTGTCATTCCAGTTTTATTGGATAGCAGAAAAACCAAGTGCTGCATTCATCAGAGCCCTTCCATCTGCTAAATACAACTTTTCTGCAATGTAAGATAAATTGAAAGCATCAATCCTAAATCCTGCAAAATTCCTGGTGAACTAACTTCAACAAAAGGAAATCAGAACTACATTTATACGCATCACACATTAATTCCTCCTATTTATTTTAATACAAGTTTCACATAATTAATAACTGTCAGATCCTCCTTGAATTTGGATGGTTTGACAAGAAATGCGGTTATTAAAACTGTGTAAAATAAAACTCAAATTATTTCAAGAATGAATTTCACATTGTTAAACTTATTCATTAATATTTTTAATTAGTCGATAAAATGTTTTTTCTTGTTAATCGTGTAGTATTTTAAGAATGGAGAAAAATATGGATGTTTCATTTCTCAAGAATTTCCTGCTTCTCATTGCTTAAAAAATGTGTGGGTTATCTTGCCCCTCCCCTCCCACCCCCCGCCCAATAAGATATAAAAATCTTCTTTGGAACCATATTCATAGGAAGTGCTAGACAATTCTTGTTTTATAGGTAGTCAATTCTTGTTTTATAGGTAGTCACACATCTGTCTTGCAAAAATATTCTTGTTCTTCACTGCTGTGTGTACTTAATGTAGACAGTGAACTTCAGAACAGCAGATCTGATGTAAAAAACAAACAGAACACAAAAAAACCCCAACAAACCCCCAAAAAAGCCAAAACCCCAGAACCAAACAAAAAACCCACCAACACAAAACCCAAAATTTCCAGCAGCATGCAGAGAACATGTCTTATTTTACTGGAGAAACTCGGAAACTCTAAACTGGGCAAGATCCTTAGAAATCAAAATTCCTCTGAAATCTTACTCATATCTTCCTTCTATTCTAATACACTAAAAAGACTTGGCATGCAACCTTTTTTCTGGGCAACAGGCTCTCTCACTGGCAGTATTTGGCTACCCATCCCATACTAGCAGGCCTACCTAACCCTGAAAGCCATAATGAATGGCCAAAAAGTAGTACTATTTGTCTACAGATAACCGTAACTCTTTACAAAGACAGTTCATAGCATCCTCCCCACTTAACTAGAGGAGCAACCAGAAACGGCATCTTTCAAATCATCCAATAGGTCAGAAACTGAGCTTGAAACTAGACTATAATCTCCTGTGTGCTTACGCCAGCACTTTGTGCACCAGGCAGCACATCTGTGAAGCTTCCAGATATGACCATAATCAAAAGCTGATCAAATGGAGCAGTGCTGCAAGGATCTTACAGAAAGAGAAAATTTTGAGTAGTGCTGATTTAGACACAGAAGCCTATCATAAAAACCTCATTAGCTCATTAATTAGGACAATAAGATTTTTCTAAAACACATTATATATTTTAGGACTTTGTGTACTTGGCCTAACATGGCATTGAGAAGAATCAAACCTTGCATGAGTAGACTTCTTGGCAGCTTTTTGCACCAGTTCCACCACTCAAACAGGAAGAGCCAGTGAAACACTCAAGAGCAGAGCCCAATCTCCCTTAGATCTCAGTATGATTCATTTCAAAACCCAATGCACTCAAATTGCAAACTAAACGCAGTGGTTATCTTTCATTTGTTTTATGCATGGAATGCATAGGCAATAGATATAAAAAATATAAGTAAAAAAACAATTTAGAAAGATATTGCAATTTATATTGCAATATTGCAAGATATTGCAAGATATGCTTTGCATATAGCATACACATGTAGATCAGCTACACTCCTCCTTTTATCATATCTTATAACATAAAATTCTGTTTCTCTTGTCTAACAATCCACACCCATCCCATAGGATCTTTATTAAATGTAAGCATGTATACATGGAAAAAGAGCATTTTTCTCCCACTCCTTAAATCACTATATAATCTTCCTGCACTATGTGTCAAATTCACAAAAAACATAAGTCATTGAAACTACACCAGCAAGAAGTCCAGCCTACTATACTTCATTACGTTTGCTACTGTAATCACAATCAATGAAAAAATTAGGAAGAGGACGGGGGCGGGGGGAGGAAGATGCACAGCTAATAATCCACGGACATAAGCAGCAGCAACTCCAGGATTCAGAACTATCTAGAACCGCCAAAACAACACATTTTAAAAGGCTTTTGAAAAGATAGAGGGGGCCTGACACTCGGCTATTGTGAATGGCACAACTTGCACGAAGCCAGATGGCTTCCAGCCAGGTTGGCCTGTCCAAATGTACAAAGAACTCACATGATTCTGAACCCAACCTAAGAGGATTTCATTGACTAAAACTGGAATGATGAACATAGGAAACAGCAAGAATGTAATATTGAGGGTTGTAAAATTTACTCATGCTTGGGAATGTAAATAAGCTCTACTAGAGTAATTTAAAACAAAGATATAGCTGTTTCATACTGCGAACACAGAAATATTGAAACCTCTTATCAAGGAAACAAGACTACAACTTCCTTGATTTAATGGTTAATTATGCTGCAGCTAATTATTAAAACTCCTGATAACTGATGCAGCAGAAGCAACTCTATCTGCCTTTGGAAAATGCAAATGTGCCATAAACATTTTCTGTAATGTACTACTTTTTCAGTTTTCAGATGATTGCCTGTCCTACGTCCATTACCCTTCTGCTTTACCACTGAGCTTTAATTAGAGTTGAAGTATGTCTTGATTTGCTGATTAAACATCATAAGCAATTGAAAAGAAAGGGTCATCATTTTAAATATGCAGGAAACCACATTTAACTTACTTCACAAAACACAGCATTAAATCAAGTCATGTATTTTTTAAAAGAAAAGTTCTGATCATTTCAATGTATAAATTAATTCTTAAGCCTGGAAAAATCTGAGCTATTCTGGAAAATGAACCAAGGGAGCAAAGGGGATGTAGACTACAGGAGGGCATATAAGTAATTTGCAGTCAAAGCTGCATGTACTGTAATAGGTACATAATGGATAGAGTGGCTGGAAGTTGTTCACACAGGGATGGTCATTATTTCTGTCCCAAAAATACATGCTTCAGAAACTTATCCTGGCTGTCTACCCCAGCACCTTTGGTCTATAGTACTTATTTACCTTGAGAATAAAACCAAAATCACTTGTGAGATTATCTATATAGATACAAAGGTATACATATTCTAACCCCTCTCCTACGCTATGGAAATGTAAGAAATGTCCACAGTGGTTTTCTTCTTAGTCTGCAGGAGAATTTTTTGACATCTCACTAAATGCTTTTTGTAAGGGTGAGAGCAAGGGAGCTGTGGAGTTCAGTACTTACACAGGTGGCTTTTTTCCAACAGGTTATTCATTAGAGAGAAGTAACTGCTACCTAAATATTTATACATTTTTCACTGAAGAACCTTTCATAAACCATTGTTTACTTTTTCTTACCAAGAGCTGTCATAGCATCATTTCATTAGCTAATCAACTTTTCTCTACTCATGCACACTCAACAGACATTGCAATTGCTGGTAACTGGGCTAATACAGAAAAAACAATCTTTGTAGAATGAGAGATATGGTAGAAATGGAAATATTTTACACACAAATAAAGTGACATGCTTAGAGAGTGATAGAACACTCAAAATTTATTACTACACACTAGACCCTCAGTTCCCTTTCCTACTAAGAGTTATGCAAATGTTTAAGTGAACAGCACTAATCGGTGTAAATTAGCTATCCTTAGCTTTTTCAGACTGGGGTTGTGCTCCACAGTTAAACAATTACATGAAATACTTGCTTTTTAACAGTCCTCAAGTCACTTATTTAAGTATCTGAATGTAGCTACAGGCACATAAATTTGAAAGTGTCATAATAGATTACCTAAGGCCAGACAGTGAATCAATGTCTAAGCCAGAAGAGGAAACCAGGAATCCCAAGTAGCTGTTGAAAGACAAGGTGACACTGCTCAGTGTGGAAAAAAAAAATTATTCCATTTACAACCTATACAAATATAAATCAACTCTGCTCTCCAAACTGTGATTCTCCCCTTCAAATAGTTTTAAACACATAGTGCATTCCTTCACTTTCATTCACACAGAGGGAGGCATGGAGGGATTAAAAGCACAAAACCCCAAACCTAAAACTCAAAACATTCTCTACTAGGATTAAATCACTAATTGCTTGTACTCTTCTTGTAGTTGTCCCAATTACATTGTAAATATGTACAGTATCAGCTGAATTACTTAAACAGTTTAATTAACCTGAGAAATGCTTATAAGTAAAAAGTTTATGGGAAAACGGCAAAATAATTTTGTAATTAATGCAGCAAGTTAAAGTTGTGCCAAAATTACCCGCCACATGGAAAATTTCATGTTTAGAATAAATTGTGTGCAAGATTTCTAGGGTGTCAAGGTGAAGGCAGAATATGAGCTACTTTTCAAAGAGCAAAAACTGCAGAGACGCTATTTTTAAGAGTTCAGTCCCTCTTTCCTCACCACTGCAACAATTATTCCCCCAGCAGGCATCAATGGGACCAGCAAACTTGAGAGCTGGGAACTAGATGGTAGGGAATCTAACAGCTTCAAGGACCCTAAAAATCTACCTTCATATCATGCTGAAAAATTGGTCAAAGATTCAGCTGGTTTCCACATGCTTCAGTTTCAACAAGTCTTTATTTTAAATAGGGACAGAGGCCTTCAGAAAATGTCCATCCAGTTTAACAGTAGCTACTTCTTGCTTTTTAGGTAGAATATAAAGTTGCTTTAAGAACAGTTAAAACTGCTGTGGCTCTTCATCATCAGCTGGTGCAATGTGAACTGTGAAGCAGTGAAAGCTGGTCACTGCCTGAGTCTGAGCTGTGAACTTCCATGAGACCTTGGTGACTATTTCTTTTACGGGATGAGGAGAAGGGAAAAGGGAAGAATTTTTCTGCTACTGAATATCGCAGATGTTTCTAACCTCATTTGCATCTGAAATTACTCATTCTCAAGCCAGACCTCTGACCCCACATTTTGGCACCTGTTATTCCTGACAGTGTCTGGTCTGCCCACTACCAGGAAATATTTCTGGAATTGGAAATAAATAAGACTTACACAAGATGCCAAAGGACTATTTTTGGGCGTTCAAAGAACATCTCAAAGTAAGTGGAACAACGGCAATTTTTACATAGTGCTGAAACATCATTTCTTTTTTGTGTGTTACATTATGTATTTTCATTGGTATCTGATAATAGCAAGAGATCGGTAAGCAAACTAAATACCAAGTCTTTAAAGAATTCAGTAGGCTTTCTACACATCCCAGGAGAGGTTTGGAAAATAATGCTTCACCTTCTAGAAAACTTAATGTAGTCTGTAAGGTAGGACGTTTGAGGTACAATCTCTGCATTACAAAATAGCACATTTGCACATTCGGCATCACCACTGGTACAGCAAGTAGCCTCAAGGTTAAACAACTCGCTGATGCTGAGTTGAAGCAACTGTTATGAATTACAGCTGGAGGTAAGCTGTGCTTCCCCAGAAGTGAACTGATGACCCTCACAAACACACAGAACACTGAAATAAATCAATTACTGACCAATAATAATGTTGCAGCAATTCCTAACCTTAACCAAATCCATAATGGATAAATTTTCAGCTCATGAAAACAATGAACAAGGAAACACCTCGAGTTTTCTTGGAAGTCATGTCTCTTACCACCTTTGGAAAGTCTAGGCAGACTAATTAAAATCAGTGCACGGTGTTAATCAGTACCTAACCAGGAGCAAAGAGAACATCATCCTTTTTAGGTGGGAATAAATCTCCTGAAAGTCTAAAGTGGCAGAAATATAAGTGCATGCCAGAAACATCAGTGTGACTTACAGATAAAGAGCTTAGAAAGGCGTTAAAGTTGTATTAAATTTAGGACCAAACCATACATGAGGTAAACCATTGTATTTTCACTGACTTCAGCAGAAGTAGAGGTCCACACCTCAGCCACCCTTTAGCTTCATTCATCACACTTCATTGCTTACCCATAATTTAATGCCAGCCATGACACTGCAATTGCAGGGGAGTCTTTTCTACTTCTCAGTAAATCTCTACAAGCCTTAGAGGTGACTAATATGATACCTTAGAGGAAAGAACAGACACACTCAGATGCTCTACAAGTGATCAGCCTGGGCACTGTAACTGATCCTTTTATTTAAGCACAATGGAATCGCCAATAACTAGAAAGCACACATCATATTCCAGAATCCATACTGGCAGCCTGAGATCCAGATGCATGCTGAATTTAGCCACTTTAAGTGGGCTAATTTCCAATTTAAGGTAGTGCCAAACAAAATGCATGGCTCATTTTGTGAATGCTGTTCCCCTTAAGAGATTTGTCAGGTTTGGACTATATATTGTGCCCTCAGAGCACACTGGGGCTCCCACCGTTGTAAGCTGCATGTGCAAACTGAAGGCAACTCATGGTCCTGTGAGATAAACCGCTTGCTCTTTTATATCCTGCAGCATATAATTTGAAAAACCAGCCTGATTTGCCTACTGCAATTCAGAACTGCAGTGTCCATAACGAGTCGGATATTTTAACCACGTCTTGCTCCTAGTCTTACTTACGTTCTGTACTATCAGAAGTCCTGTTTAAATAACTCTACTTTGGTAACAGCCAAGCTTCCTGATCTCAGGTGTCAGATACTACTAAAGTCATTACAAAACTGAAAGCTCCAAGGCACTTAGCAGGTAGTTCAGAAAGCCCATGGGAAAAGGAGATTTGGATGATGGCACTGGCTCATGTGGTAGCCCACCATTCTCTAGAAGAATGTAAAAAAGCAGGCAGGGCTAGGCCTTAAGGCAAACCAGAGCATTTGCAGCCCCTGCAGTCCCTCTTTTCCTAAAATTAAAAATTAAATTAAAAGAAATCCTCATTGCCAATAGCATGATGTAGTTGCCAAGAGAGGACTGTGCTAGGTGCAGCCATCCAACTAACTGCGCTGGAATGGCTTGAGAGCAGTCATCTGCCCCACTCGGTGGGAGCCCACCCACAAGTCTGACAGTAGAAGATGTAGCCAGTAAATTAAAAAAAGGTATGAATACATCTTTCATCCTGTTAATTCCGGTACATATCTGTGGAAATACGAAGCTAAATTTGATAATAATGTAAAGACTGCCTTCTATACACTAGACAAAAATCTAAGGGAGCAGCTTTGCGCAGTCTCAGGAGATTACAGCATTTAAATGTGGTACATTTAGCTTTACAACTAAAAGTCAGAACAGGTCATCTCCGTAGAGTCCCGTTTTCAGAAAACAGGTATTCAGCACTTTCAGTAAATGACACGTACTTCAAAGTATCAAATCCCAGCTATCGGTAGTCATGTCCGGAAATCCTGGCCTATATATTCTTCTAGGCAACAATGGATCTACTTCATTATGATTCAGTATCTGGTGCCTTTTCCATCCAGCATAATCAAAATCTCACCTAAGTCAAAAAAGTTTCAAAAGATTTTGAAACTGGGGAGATAAACTTGAATGACTTGGGGGTGGTGCTGGCGAGTTTTTTAAAATGTAATGACTACAATTGCCATTTATCATCTAGATCTCCCATTCAAATCCAAAATTAGTCATATCACGGGCTTCTATCAGGTGGGCTCCAACCTACACATATCTTAAGTACCAGACATCTTAAAACAGCAACACAATTTCACAAACAGCAAGAATCCAGATAAATTTACATTAACTTCAGATAAAATCCTTTTATAAACTAAACACCAGTACTTATGGGATTTGTTCATTGCCATTGCCAGAATGTCCTGTAACATGCACCCTGACTCTGGCTGTGCAAGCTAAATTTGCTGTGATTAGTAGGGCTGAAAGAAAAACGACTGCACTAATATTCAAGCTGTTTGAAGAGAGGTTTACTGCCCCCAAAAGAATCATTTAATTATAACACACCATTTTCTTTAGATCTACATATAAAAGAGTTAATTTTGCCTAAGCATGCACCAATGGGGCTAATGGATAAAGGTTTTTATTAGGGATGTGCCAAACGGTTCAATAGTTATTTGAATACTGTAGAGACCTTTGGTAGCTTTGGTGTGCAATAATTCTGTTCAATTAATGGGTTTATTTCCTTCACAGATATTCTTTTAGAAGTGCTCCATCATCCGTGCAGTGCTGTTCAGAGACATGTTGTAAATACCTTCTCTTTACCAGTAAGTTCTAAGGACACGATGCTGTTCTTTCACACTGCTGTACTTGATACAGGAAGAAAACTGCGGAGAAACACATTAAAAATGTTGTACCAAATTCTCGCTGGACCTGAGGCAAGTGGTGATAATCATTTTGTTGCAACCAATGGGATCACATCAGCTTTAAAAGAACCTCTAGCACTCTTCTCTCCATTTCAGCACGGAGAGCTGTATGGCAGAAGGTGGCACACCCAGCATCCCTTCCAGTATTTGTTACCAGAGACGGCCACTAATATTAGCTCTAAAATCACACAGACTAAATGCAGTTCTGCTATCTGTGCACAACTGCTGAAACTGCACGCTATCACAGACCTATTAATTTGAAGTTCTAATAACTAACAGCAATCCAAAAAAAAAAAAGAAAAAAAGAAAAAAAAGAAAAAAGCAGCAATAAAGATACTTTGCCTCTGCCACAAAGGATTCTGCCAAGAGGCACCATGTCTGATGTAGCTAATACAAGCACACAGACCGCAGCCCCACTGCAAGACACAAATATAACCAGCAAAACTGCATTTTCATTCATTAGAGTTTTCCTGATTTATGGGCTAGGTTTTAAGACACTGGGTTTCGCACAGCTATGCTCAAGCTGGGATCAGTTTTTATGGTGCAGTATCTCAAAAGAAGGTGAAAACAAGCATGATGAAGATATTGCCCTTACCATACACCAGGACATAACTGATTCAGGTACGAAATTTCTCCAGAGCATTGCTGACATTATAACTGGCCAAGCTGAGTTAGCAACTCAGCTAATAAGAATATTTGAAGTTTGCATAATGCTTTTCATCATCAATACCAGCATACCTTGCTACATTGACAAAAAATTATATCCCCAGCAAAATTCATATCTGAAGGAACACTGCAGAATTCAAGTGACCTGACATGGGAACATTTGAACAAAGGCAAAGTCAGGAGCAGAAACTCATCTCTTCCCTAGGCCCCCGAATAATTAAAAGGGTGTAAAGGGAAAAGGGGCCAGAATTTTCAATGGGATACAAATGCATGAAGGATGCAGGAGATTTGCATTTAAATGTGTCAGATGTTGGAGTCAAATTTCAGTGGACAGCTTTTCTAATGTTTGCCCTCATTTTTCCTTCAAGTTTCTGGATAAATTTCTGTTACCTGTTCAATATTACTCATGTATCCTCAACTTGGATTTTTCAGTATAATCTAGAACAAATTACTCAAGTCCAACCTGACAAAAGATGCAAAGAGTTGGCTTGCGGGGGACATTTTTTCATAAACATTGTCTTACCTTCTCTTTTAAAGGCTGATCCAGAAATCCTTAGATTAACTGTAATCCGAATCAGATCCTTCTGCCAGTTTCATTTCTAATGTAGCTCTCCCAGCCTGACCAGCTCCTTCAACTACACTTCTGGAGGTGCCACTTAAAGCAAAGGAATCCTTTCAAACACCAATCAAATTGCAAAAGACTGCTCTCATAAATCCATTTAGTCTCTTTTAAAATGCAGAAGCTTATACAAACAAGGGGAAAAAGAAAACAGCAAAACAAAACTCAACCACAGATGGGGCTAGGGGATTGCTATTCAGCAGTTCCCATGATTAGTTTAGTGGTGTCAGGGCACGTGACCTTTAGCAAGCCAGGAATATGCAAAACTGCAGAAGTGAACATCCAACTCTATAAATTCTGAGCATAGAGGCAAATAAGCATATTTTGATCCCATGTGTAAATTAGCTCTGCTCAATAGCCCTTAAAAGGACTTCTAGAGAATTTTATTCAATTGTCTGCATACTTTCAAGACAGTACAATTACACCACGATTTAGGACCACATAGGGACTTTTTGGCAGTGGCGAGTCAGGGGACAGCACTCTACTGCTGTTGAAAAGCCTGCCTTTCTGTTAGTCTTGACTCCTCCTCAAAAGGACAGAGGAACTGGAAGAAAAGCTGCTTCTAATCACAAACAAAAGCTTCTGTAATACAGAAACCACTGCCTGATCCCTTCATCCCCCCAGCAGTAAACTACGTTTACTGTGTCTGTGTTGAGAGAACTTTAGAGGTCTTCTCAAATGCCATATCTTCCTTTAGCTGCTACCTTTCTTGCTTCTGGATTTCAATTTTCTTTTTTGACTACTTTTTCTTTGGTTTTTAACTACACATGCTTCCCACTAAGATAACAAAGCACCAAACTTTCCTAAGCTACATGAAAAGACTTGCTGTGAAGCACCCATTGGCCTTAAATGCCCAGCAAAGAAAATGAGGTACTGTTTACTCAATGTACCTGAGCTGCACCCCTCCCAGGAGCAGGAAATACTGCATAGCAATATTACATATCACACCTAATGCATTATCTGGCTATTAGAGTTTCCCCTCAAACAAGGAAAGAAACATCAGGATCCCTGAACATTCCTGCATGTTTTTCAGTTTAATTTCTCAATCTCTCTCTCAAATTATAAAACACACATCTAGAAGTCATTCATTTCATATCCATTTGCCTGTATGTAAATGTAAAGAAAAAAATAATACCTGGCATATCCAAGAAATCAAAATGTTTTTCTTCACCAAAAGCAGACAAGTTACAGCAAAGTACAGCAAAGTCCAATGCACACATGAACAGACATCTCTGAAGTAACACTGTGCTCTGACTGTTCTCTGTGCTGTCCATTGTTTCGGCCGATTGTTTCTGAACCTTATTCCTTTAGTAGCTCTTTTCCTTCCATCTGATCTCTTTGTGCAATTCTACTGAAAGGTCTGGGGGAAAAAAAATGTAACCTTTATCCAGATGGTTTATTTGAACGTAGAATGCAGCAAGTTTGTACAACAACTAGACCTTCTTACATGGTCTTAAGGTCGACATCTTCAAAAGCATTTAAATACCTATCTCCCATTGGGAAAAAAGGGCCTGGTAACTAAATATTTATGCAAAGCTTTCTCTAGCATTATGTATTAAACTGCTTTGCCTGTGTTACATTACAAAGACATATTAAACTTTTATGTAAAAAAAAATTTCTTATTCAAAGGGAGCTTAGTTAAACCTATACTACTTGAGAATTATCTGCTGCGAGTTTAACGTTGTTAAGTTACCTTTGTAATGATTTTCCTTAGCCTTTAACAAATGGAGTTGCAAATAAAAACAAGAAATGCTGTATGTAGCATTCCTCAGGGGTCAGTAGTAGGAAAGCGCCGTTTGACATCTTTGTCGACAACATGGACAGAGAGGGATTGAGCGCACCCTCAGCAAGTTTGCTGATGACACCAAGCTGCATGGTGTGGTCAACACACTGGAGGGAAGGGATACCATCCAGAGGGGCAGGCTTGAGAGGTGGGCTCATGCGAACCTCATGAAGTTCAACCAGGCCAAGTGCAAGGTCCTGCACGTGGGTCACGGCAATCCCAAGCACCAATACAGGCTGGGCAGAGAATAGATTCAGAGCAGCCCTAAGGAGAAGGACTTGGGTGTGTTGGTTGATGAGAAGCTCAACATGACCCAGCAACGTGTGCTCGCAGCTCAGAAAACCAACTGCATCCTGGCCTGCATCAAATGCAGCGTGGCCAGCAGGTCGAGGGAGGTGATTCTGCCCCTCTGCTCTGCTCTCGTGAGACCCCACCTGGAGTACTGTGTCCAGCTCTGGGACCCTGAATGGAAGAGGGCCCTGGACCTGTTAGAGTGAGTCCAGAGGAGGGCTACAAAGGTGATCAGAAGGTTGGAGCACCTCTCCTATGAGGCCAGGCTGAGAGAGTTGGTGTCGTTCAGTCTGGGGAAGAGAAGGCTCCAGGGAGACCTTATAGCAGCCTGCCAGTTCTTAAAGGGGACCTGCAGAAAAGATGGGGAGGGACTCTATCAGGCAGTGTAGTGATAGGACGAGGGGTAATGGTTTTAAACTGAGAGGGTAGGTTTATTTTAGATATTAAGAAGAAATTCTTTTCTCTGAGGGTGGTGAGACAGTAGAACAGGTTTCCCAGAGACGTTGTCAATGCCCCATCTCTAGAAGTGTTCAAGGCTGGGTTGAATGGCACTTTGAGTAACCTGATCTAGTGGAACGTATTCCCGGCCGTGGCAGAGGGTTAGAACTAGATGATCTTTAAGGTCCCTTTCAACCCAAACCATTCTATGATTCTACAAGTAGACCGATATGCAGAGAATATAAACATCTGGGTAATAGAAAGGTTTGAGATTCTCTCCAGGAGAATTGTTCTACCTCATTAATTATATACATCACGACTCCAGTATTATTATCTTTAATTACAAAAAAAAAAACCAAAACCTAAAACAAACCAAAACCCCACAAAAAAAAAGAAAAACCCAACATAAACTTGAGAATAACTAAAGTTAAAATCTACTGAGTCCCATATCTATAGTCTGGTGCCTTCCCTTGCTTTCCTGTTTTCCGGCTGTATGATCACCTAGCCAGCAAATAGCTCATTTAGAGCAGTATAGTACAGTTATTGCCATTGATACAGATGCTGTGACACACTACGACATCTGGCTTACAGGGAGGGGACTCTGCATTCGCATGAGGCTCCAACCTGGCATTTTTCCATCTGAGATGCATTGGCAGCATTTCTATATGATATTGTGGAGCTCACTTGTAATATTCTTCAACAATTAATAACATAAAAGACATGGTGTACACACCTCTAGCTAGCTAGTCAATACCTCCATTATGGTGTTTCGGGTTTGTTTGGTTTTCCCCTCCTGTTATTCCTCACTCTCCATTTCTGAGTGCTGGGGTTATTTCTCTTGTTACTAGAACAATAACAAAAAGTGGTGAGGACAGAAGTCATGATTACAAAAGACCATAAACATTATAACATTTACATGGTGACATTTTACAGTGGCCACATGATTGCCTAATGACATCTCCAGAGCTTCCAGAGGTTAGACCAGTCAGGGTCGTAAGACAGTCTTTGCTTTCTATGGCTACCCAGGGTAGAAAAGGTCTAGAAGGGAGGCACCTTGCCCTTCTCTGGCAATCAACTTAGCAACTTGAGATGGAGGAAAAAGTACACAAGTTCCTGAGACAGAAAGTAATCATCAGTGTTTGATACTTCTGAAATTGTTTTCCTAAATTATGTGATGAGAAGACATAGATATGGCTTTGTCCTGTTTACCCTTCCTAGTCAGGATCTCTTACTTCCTAAACAAGGGCATCACACTTAAACAGAGCAACTCTTTCAGCAGTTGGAATTGAATACCATTGAATACATTGACCTTTACAAAGATTTAAAAATAACCTTGAATGTTGTCTTGCATTAGCTTTCATTATTATTCGATTGCATCTGATGAGCTGGCAGTAATTTCCACTTCTGGTTGCTATTGTTTCTTGTGGAACAAACACCTTCTCATATCTAACAGGGCAAGCTATATATGGAAAAGTGTACAAAAAGCTGCCTGCTAAAATTCAGATAAAATACGTCAGTACAGTGGATGTCTAAGTCATTGGTCAGACCAGCATCTCATTCACCCACCTTCAATACAATCCACACATATTTCTGCTAATTTTTCCTACTTTTCCTCATGGCACCCAATATTTTTAAAGGCATTTATTTAATCAGAGATGGATTTTGTATGTACATGAGAGAATACAGTTACGTGCGTCTGGAAAAAAAGAGCTGAAAATTACTATAACTCAAATTCTTTTAAGGTTTATCATTTTCAGAGAGGCATGCAAAACAGCTTTGGTCTTTGTCAAAATTTGTATGGGTAACGTCTGTTTCTCACCTTCCACTCTACTTAAACTTGCACCACAGTATGCCAAAATTTACTCTACAAATGAGTGAAATATATTGCTCTGACCTACTCGTTAGCCACTTAAAGGACCAAGCAAACTGACTATTTTTAAAACGACATCACAATATAAGAATGCCCATTATTCTCATTCCATCAATACTCATTATGATTTACAAAATACAATGTGTGTCTTAAACTAATGGTAAGTCCCCTCCAACAGTAATTCCCACCCAGATACCCCACCTCTGTCAGTAGGTATTCAAATACCTAAGTGCCTGGTAGGCAGCAAAGCCTGGACCGATGGAAGAGGGATTAGCAATAGCAGTCTCAAACAAAGCCTTTCTTGGAATCCTTCAGTGGTCACTCATACACACAAACACACAGAGAAGCAGGACTAGGGCAGTGAAGTCCCAGCATGCTGCTACTTGCAAGCCTTGCAATATGATACAGGGAAAGTTATAGGCTTTTAATTAGATTTGGAACTGTTACAACTTTTATGAAGTATAGTCATCTTTTTTGAGTCTACTGGACTCTTTGTGGAGAAATGCAGGATAGCAGAATGTAGCTTCATGAATGCGAATTCATTCACAGCCACATTTGAAATCCTTGATGAAAGGTGTGATAAAGAAATACTACCTTTTTTAAAAAAAAAAAGAATAAATGCGAAAAATACGGGCTTTTTCCATTCCTACTTTTTTGTTTGTAATTTAAGTAAAAGCAGGAGGCAGAAAGCACTGATTTTTCATGTCCTGATAATATATGTTGCAAGGATGAGAGAAGAGAAGCAAAGATGGTTTCGAAGTCATATTTACTTCCCTGGTGTAAACAAAGTAAAGTGAACACAGGTAAATAGATTCTCCTCTACCAACAGACAGTCTGACAGTATGTTCTGACTTCAGTAAGATTCTTGCAAATAACCCTAATGGTCTGCACTAAGACCTTAACAGATCCCTCAGGTATTGATTAGTCTTTAATCAGCAAAGGTATTTTCTGGTTTACACACATTCTCAAAGAGGAGAACTTCAAATATAGGTAAACACTCATTTTTTAAACTACTCCATATTAATAATTCATTACAGTGCCATCAGTGACCTAATAATTCTTTTCTAACTCTTACTGTGATGATGTGAAGGTAGTAATAAAAGCTTTTTCTCTGCCAACAGTACTCAGAAAGATAATTATTCCTCTTTTATATCTCCTTTCTGGATAGTACCCAAGTATTTGCTTCAGTATTCCATGTGGGGAGAAATCCGCATCTTTTTCCTTATAACTAGCCGGGAAGAGGACACACAACAACTGGGTAGGAGAAGGCCTTTTTGAGAAAGCCGCTTTCCTATACTTGAATAAGGATCACATTGGAGTGCAAAGGTGCTCTGTTCTTTGCAGCTACAAAATAAATTGGGGAAAAAAATGCTTTGCCCCACCAGTTTTAGTGCTATGTCAAACGTTCATGGAGACATACACGTTTCCCCTATACTTCTAAAATTGCACAATCAAGACTGGTAGCAACTAGCAACAAAGCAAACAGGTCATATACCATTACTTAAATGCTTTGCCAGGTACAAGTCAGGCTTACATTATCCAAAGGAAAATCTACTACCTTTTGCACAACCGCCACTTTTTTAGGTTCTGTCAGTAATTCAAGCCTAACCAATTCCAAACAGTACTATTTGTTTATTCTGCAAACACAATATTACTGCTTTCATAAACAGAAGTTTGTGTTTCGTTTATGTTTAATTTGAAGAGGTTTTACAAATATTTTTCAGGTAATATCCAGGCCCTAGCTTACTCGTATACAGAGTAATTTTCCAGCTGAACATGTAGAAGTCATGTAACTAAGGATGCTTACAATTCTACCAAAGTTTTCAAAAATTACGTTGTACTTAACAGTTTCTGTGTTAGGAATGTTTAAATACTATTCCATGTGACAACAAAAGCAACTTAAGGTTACAGCTCTGTCTTACTTGGAAAGTATTTTGTATGATGCAGTGTTGCATGCCTATATATTGTCTGTTTTGATAAGGCATAGGAAGCATGGAAATACAGGTGAGTGCCTTCCGATGTGTCTGCTACTATATTTTCCTCACTTTCTATGCTACATCTCAAAAATGTGTGCATATAAGACTCTATTCAAAGCTGTATTTTGACAGACCTAACACACAAAGCAGCATAATGCTAGAAAACCCATCTAGGCTGTGCTTCATCTGAGACTTCGGCTCATCTATATGCTAATTCGAACTGGATGCAAGTTGGATTCTTCCGAAGACTGTGCTCCTAATAGCTTTTTAACATATAATTTAATATTATGATTTGGGGACAGGCAGTAAAAGTTAGTGTGTTGCGTTGTTCTGTAAATCTCTTGATTGCTTCTTTCAGGGATCTGGCATCGAGAGTTGGCTTTTCAGCTGAGAGGACAGCAAGGTCTGTCAGTCTGTTCTGGCTCATTGTGCAACTTAGCCACATAAGCAACACTGAAGAGCATTAAATAACACTTCACAGATGCTAATACAGAATAGTAAATGACATGGTACAAAGTTATAAGGAAGTCTATTTTTATACTGGCAACTGAACTACTTCTCACTGAAATGCCATTATTTGCATGTGAAACTTACTCTAACGCTTGTTGTAACTGTTGACTTCCAGATCCCTATGGCATAGGAAAAGAAAACAAAATAAAAACCCCAGCAGAACACAAATTTGTGAACTCATCTTGATTATCATGAGTCAAAAACCAGGAAANGGGGGGGGGGGGGGAGGGAGTGGAGGAAAGAAGGTGTTCATTTTTTAAATTCTCTTCATGATAGACAGTTGATAAAAAGATGCTGTCTAGGGCTTCATTTTTTTAGATTACATTTTCCTTGCAGAGATAACCTACACTGGCTATTATCAAAGATTTCTTGAGGAGTTAAATTTTGTGGTGTTTTTTAATTATATTTGTGCTTTAAATACACGATTATTTACAAAAGAACATTCATCACGCAGTTCAGATTGGATTTTACTCGGAACACTTTTTTAGTTAAAATTCCTAAAAATAATCCAAAAGCTTTACTGTTTTTCAAAAAAGCCCCTACTCTTCATGACACCAAATAGCAAAGTGCTAAGGGAGTGAATCTGCATTCATAGTTGTTGACAAGAACATGAGGAATTTTACAACAAGGGAAAAAATCCTGCTCACCAATACAAATAATTCAACTTATTTCATGGAAATCCTCAAAGTCAAAGACCAAGAAGTTGGTTACAACCAACTCAGTGTGGTTATAAGATACTTTATAAAAATCCTAAGAGGTGAGTAATCTTAAACAACAGGAAAAAAAGATTTTAAATCATCAATATTCATACATCTCCTACCTTGAGGATAGCATCCTCTAATGAAATGCAAGGAGGCCACAAACAGCTACCCAGTACCTGCTTTCCTTCTAGACAACCTTTTTAATAATCTTTAATTCCTTTGATCTGTTAGCTCCCAGCACAGACCTTAAAGGAGAAAACAAGTTTCGTAACTTGGTTGACTCTGGGGCTAGAATTGTCCCAAGCAGTAGGTCAGAATAATCTCTTGGCCATAATGAAGTGTCCCCTCTGTGACAAATCATGTCAGGCCGTTATTTTCCCTTACTGCTAGAAACTCCAGTGTTTCGATATGTAAACATCCCAATAAGCACATTGTACATAAATACTGTATTTGTAAGTTACATGGAGTAGACACCCTCTGTCTGTCTTACCTATCTGCAACAAAACGTGGTTTATAAGTGTGGTGACACATAATAGGAAAAGTCAGAATTGGTTTATCTAAACAGCAGGCTATTCACAGAGTGACACAGAGTTCACACAGGCTGAAATCCTGGGAGCCATATACATGAAGCCAGGCATAAAAAGCTCGCTAGGGCATTGACCTAAGAAGTACAAACCTAAACCAAGAGTAACGGAAAAGAGAGAAATGATTTTATATCATCCAAAGCCCAAACTGTTTTGAAAATAAAAATATAAACTATCCCTATGAATGTTGTGCTTTAACCCCAACCGTAGCTAGGACCACACAGCCACTTGCGCAGTTCTCCCCCTTTTTCCCCAGAAGGGTAGGGAGAAGAGGGAGAAAAGGAGGGGAAAGGAAAGAAAAGTACCCAAACTTATGGGCTGAGATAAAAACAGTTTAATAGAACAATAACAGAAGAAGGAAAATAACAATAATAAGTGGTAAAAGAATATGCAACATAAAGTAATACAACACAAGTCACTCTTGCCATCTGGTGAATTGGTTGCCCAGCCTGTCCCAAGCAGGGATCGTGGATTCCCATGCCCCAGCCAGCCCTCATTTATATACAAGCATGATGTCTATGATACAGCATATTCCATTGGCCATTCTATTGCTCTGCTTATGCTCCTTCTCAGCTTCTATGGGGAGCTGAAAAAAGTTCTTCACTAGTATAAACCTCACCTAGCAAGAACTAAAATGATACATGTTATTGACATTCCTGTCATATCAAGTCTGAAACACAGCACCCATTAGAAAGAAAATTAACTCTATCCCAGCTGGAACCATGACAATTAATTAATTGGTATCCTCAAATTCTTTTCACAGGATCTCAGTCTGCATTTAAATGGTCCAAAGATATAAAAAGGTGCAATCATTTGTATGAAGTTACTTAGTTTTCATCAGTTTCTGACAGTATAAAATCTCAAGTTCAACGTGTATACCATAATACTTTTTCATAACGGAAATCAAGCTTGACATCCCTACATAATAAAAAGTACAATAAACAACTCATTAAAAGATGATAGACAAAGGAATTTATACATATTTTGACTCTTATACTGTCTAATTATCTGTATCTACTGTATATCTCCAGAAGCTAAACTTGGTTAAGCTATAACAAACAATGATATTACTATAACATTTTTCTTTCTCCAGCAACAATAGAGTAATGTACATAGCACACTGAAGGATCAGACTCCTTTTTGCACATAGCTTTAAATAACCTGTAGCAAAATGAAAAACTGTAGAAACTCTCAGCTGCCATCCCCATTGTGTGGGGCCAATGCTGGTGGGTACCACACCACCATCGATTAATAAACAGTATCTCCAAGTGTTAAGCCAACATCAATGCCTCAGTATTTACATCCTCAATGCTTGACAGAGAATCACATACAGAACTTAAACTGATGCTAATTACAAATTAAAAGTTCATGCAAGTCTGATGAAATCAAAGAAGAGGTTTCCAATTACTTCAAAACTCTGCATGGATCTCTGTATCCAAGGAAATAGGTGGTTTGAAGTTAGTGAGTTAATCTCTTGTTTGCCTAAATCCCAAAAGGGCGGTAGAAACATTTGAGCAAAACTCTTCAAAAGCACAGAAAGTTACTACACAAGTCAGAATGCTGGAATGTAATACCTGCAGTAGTAATGAGATGTCAGTCTCACCTCTGTGCCTGGCAAGATCATGGAGCAGATCCTCCTGGAATCTCTGCTAAGGCACATGGAAAATAAGGAGGTGATTGGAGACAGCCAGCATGGCTTCACCGAGGGCAAATCCTGCCTGACAAACCTGATGGCCTTCTACGATACTGCCACAAACTTGGCGGACAAAGGCAGAGCAACGGACATCATCTACCTGGACTTAAGCAAAGCATTTGACACTGTCCCGCATGACATCCTAGTCTCCAAATTGGAGAGTCACGGGTTCGATGAATGGACCACTCGGTGGATAAGGAACTGGCTGGATGGCCGCACTCAAAGGGTTGTGGTTAATGGGTCAATGTCCACGTGGCGGCCAGTGACGAGTGGTGTCCCGCAAGGGTCAGTACTGGGACCAGTGCTATTTAACATCTTTGTTGGAGACATGGACAGTGGGATTGAGTGC
>VZSF01002711.1:146952-280126 GCA_013398295.1 Chionis minor | reverse complement strand
AGAAAGGACACGGAACTGTTGGAACAGGTCCAGCGAAGGGCCACTAAGATGATTAGAGGGATGGAGCACCTCTCCTATGAGGACAGCCTGAGAGAGCTGGGGCTGTTCAGCCTGGAGAAGAGAAGGCTCCGGGGAGACCTGATAGCAGCCTTTCAGTATCTGAAGGGAGCCTACAGGAGAGCTGGAGAGGGACTCTTTGTCAGGAAGTCTAGTGATGGGACAAGGGGTAATGGTTTTAAATTGGAAGAGGGGAGATTTAGATTAGATATTAGGAAGAAGTTCTTTACTGTGAGGGTGGTGAGGCACTGGAACAGGTTGCCCAGAGAAGTTGTGGAGGCCCCATCCCTGGAAGTGCTTAAGGCCAGGCTGGATGGGGCGTTGAGCAACCTGCTGTAGTCAGAGGTGTCCCTGCCCATGGCAGGGGGGTTGGAACTTGATGATCTTTAAGGTCCCTTCCAACTCTAACCATTCTATGATTCTATGTAATCAATCATGATGATTTTTGCTGCTATTTCACAAGCTACCTCTCCTGTCAGAATATGGTTTAAGGCACATTTTAGTTGCTTTACAGAACCACACTGATACAGTTAGAAATTTCCTAAGAGGATCAATCAATACCACTCAGCTCTAGCTGTTACCAGTTGCTAGCATTAACATACAAATCTTCTCATCAAAGCAAAAGTATCAAAAGAATATGCGGGCTCAAGTATGACAATGAGTTAAAAGGTTGATGGGGAGAAAAAAGTCAACCTGTTCTTCCACCAAGAGGGGATAGCCCTGCAGGCTAAACAAAGTAAATGCTACTTTTTGTGGGCTAAGGATAAAAATTAGCTGGACTCAAATATGTATATCTGGTAGGGAGCTCTACCAGACTGGAATCGGAATAGTTCAGTAGAAGCCTGAAGGTGGCTACTAGAACCACCAGGTTAAATCACTGTTCCAAAATACAGCACACATGAGGACTACCCATGAGGAATTTCAATATGTACTGCAATTAGCCAAAAAAGTCTAAACACCAAAACACAGATATTGACTAATTGCCAATACACAAAATGTAGTGGTTACTGGCTAATGAGCGCTATATAATCAATTTAAATACTACGTTAGCAAAAAAAAATTGTTAAAGAGTTTTCACATACTAGTTACTTCCTTCTCATGGCAATTTCTGTGAGCTTCACTTTGTCAGTGTGTATCTGAAAGATAAATTCTTGAAAGTACCCATGAAGGTTAAAATCCATATCCTACTACAAACCAAAAAATAGTCAATATCAAAGACTAGGTATACTGAGTGAGTTATACATAAGGAAAGTCAAACGTTGGCTTCAATGCATAAGCCAAGCCTCAGGCTGGTATACACTCATACAGCAAAAGTTTTAAGTACAGAGAAGGGCAGATATTCTAATAACTCTTTAAAATAATTTTACCATAGGCATTTGTAGTCAGTCCATCTAATCCAACAAATTTCAAGACAATCATTCAACTACATTATTGTTCATGGCTTGCTTATAGCAGAATGCACTTCAGATCAGGGAATAGTTAAAGGAATAAGACCCTTCACAAACAGTTAATTGGGAGAAAGAAAGAGATATTCAGGAACAGTTCCTCGCATAGATAAAAATCCTCTTAAATTGTGGTGGATGTCCCACTATAGGATCGATCTCTCCCCTTCTTATTTTCTTTTTGACAGGCCTATCGAACTAGTAGAGGCACAGTGAGACATTACAGGTTCAAGTGTCAAAATCAGACTCCAGTTATGTGGTTGACTACCTCATCATCCAGAGCAGGCAGTACTCTTCTGAGAGAGCTGACATCTCAACAAAAATACTAGCAGGGAAGAAAAAGCAAGTTAACCCAGTGAAAGCAGAGACTGATTAGATACGCAGATTAAAGGCTTTAAAAGACAAGGGAGAAACAACTACCACTAAATCCCTGTGAAGATTTCACCCCAAAATGAAGAGATAAGCAAGTACCACAGCATTTTTGGTTTTGAAACTTCACCTGCTATTTGCAGAGTGGATCTGAGATACCTTCTTCTCTCCTTCTCCATCCCCTCCCCCCTCTTCCATTACCCAAGCTATCCCAAACCTGGGAAGCGCAGAGATTCATGTCTTCGTCATTTATGAGACAAGCTGCTAAAACTACAAAGAGGTGTCACGTGTTGGCTTCATCTGGCCCGAGATATAGTGACTACGAAGCAGTGGGAGAAAGCACATCACACTGGTCCCTGTCACAGGGATTCCCTGTGTGATACTGGATACAACATGATACCCATAAATACACATGGAAGCTCAGTTAACTGGCCCAAGTTAATATATCGCTTCCAACTGTTTTCTAGAAGACATCTTTTCAAATTCATTGCCCCTCACCACAGAAAATTACCAGTAGTATATTCAAAAAATATCTGATCAATTTCTACTTTTCTACTCCCACCTAGGTATTTTCTTCTGGAAGACAAACTTTTCAGGATGGAGGAGAGGGACTATCCTGACACCAAAACAATAGAATTATTCACCTCCACATTTACTGTAGTGATATTATAGCATTTGGTGTATTCAATAAAAATTGTTAGCATTAGAAAAATGCTCAGGGTATCATTGAAGTCAAAATAATTAAATAATGAAATAAATACTGGCTAATGGATAGGATGCAAGTTTATCAAACTGAAAAGCCCACAGAAGTTGCTATCAAAAATCTAATATATACCCAAAGTTACAAAGTAATGATCCTGTCATATTTTCTAGTCAAAGCAGAAGAAAGGGAAAATATTAAGATTCCACTGTCTACATTACCCAGATATGTTTATGAAGACACAGTTCAAACAGTGCAAACACTGTTCAAAGTTAGTCAAACAAATATCTACATCTTGGAGGAAATTTCAAGAGTCAAACAGAATGCAGTAGTACTAAAGCACAGACCATAAATAGAAGGATACTAACAAAAATTATAAGGACTTCCCATGGCAGAGAGCAATTTTTTCTCTAAGCCCTTCTCATATCAAAGTAAAATTCAACTCCACATTTGAGAAGAAGATGACAGAGTTAGCAAAAGTAGATGCAGTGCATCTTCACAGGAATCTTGCAGAGCGGGCAACGTGAAGCTAGTAGACACATTAAAATGAAGAATAGATCTCAGCTTCAAGGGAAAGAGAATGACTCTCAGATTTACAATAACACTGTCATATAACATCATATTTAAAGAAGACAACATAAAAGGAATCAAAATACATTTCTTGAAGTATAATGGGCTTTATTCCTTTAGCCTTGGATGTGGAAAAAAAAGGAAATACAAGAGACAAAAGACACGAAGCTTTCACTAGCTTGGGGAAGGTGGTCCACCAGTTTTAAAAACTTTTCTCTGGCTGAGAATATTTAAGCTATGCATTTATCAAAGTAACTCTGAACATACCTTAGAGTCCATGGAGTTTGCTTCAAACAGAAAAGACACTTTTAAGCTGCCAGTGGACCGTGTTGCTTATCTACACGAAGACTCACTACAAAGCCCAAGAGAGCACTGCTGTTACCTCCTACCTGAGTGCAGCTGATTAAGCATGTCCTTGACAGAAATCATCTGTGTAAGTGACTTTTAGCTTCCAGGAACTTAGCCAAACTAAGAAGTCATCCTACAGGCAACAATGTAGGACAAAGAAATTACAGTTCTTTGAATTTTCTTCAAATCTAACTCTTCAAGAGAGGTTTGGCAACTCCAGGGAACAAAAACCTGAAGTCAACTGATTGTACATTCCTGCACTCCTCATCTACACTGCCCTTCTCATCTTCTTTCTTCTAGCGTCACGGGTTGAGATATAACCACACCAGAAAGATAGGAAGCATCCACTGGTGTGCGTGGTTTATTCTTTTCTTTCTTCTTTAGCAAGTGCATTGCAAGTTGGCTGTGACATACTTTAGGAGAACGAGAGGATCAAGGACTATTACAGGAAGATGTGAAGTGACTGCAGGCACACTGGATCTTCTGTGACTATTGTAACAATATCATGAGTGCTGCCTGTGTCTAAAGGGCTCAGATAAGAGCTATGTTCAGAGTTTTTTATTATTATTGTGTTTTGTCCTGGATCACACTAGGAAGATGCCTATTTTAGACACCTGATACTTAATTCAACCTGGTTTAAAGTGGTTATTTTGAATGCGCTTTTCCCCCCCACTCACTTTTTAATAATAAGCTACTTCCTTCACTCCATCCGTGCCCAAATCCAGGGGATATGAAAAAATGTGGTTCAACCAATTACCTTGGTATGAATAGTTACTTTGAACATCCCAAGACAGCAAACTAGTCAAAAGACATATTTTGACCACCAACCTGCATGTGACCATAGACTGAAAAGCCTTTCAATTTGTGGAGCCAAACAGCGGACGTACAAGAGATAAAACTCAATATTGAACAAATTAACAAGAAGTATGTCAAACCACTAAAGTGAACATTTTAATTGAAAAGATAAACTGCTGATATACTTGATCTGATCTTGAGTTTTTAGCTTGCCAGTTCATTCAATAAGGTCATTTTAAAATACTCTGACATCACAATTTGGGTTAGAAAACTGCTTTCTTAACTCATTGAGGTATCTGATATATCAAATCTAATACAGGCCCAGCTTTGTTGCAAACCTATGTCAGAATGCTCAAAGCTATTCAGGCAACTGAAATTTTGTTAGCTGTTGTTTTAATCCAAATTGCACTCACCAAATTTCAGCCATTTCAGTGGTGACTGCTTTGGTCTTGCTGTCACAGTTCTATGCAGCAGATGTACGGCAATTGTCACTCATGCCTAATGTGTGTCCTTTTATGTACCAAGTGGTTTTTTAATTTCATTGAAATTTTTTTTAAAAATCATGTTTAAGTTTGTGTCTTAATTTGAGAAGCCTACGGGGTTTTTTTAATTTTTTTTTTTTCTTTTAATATCGAACACAAAATGGAGGCCAAGGACAGACTCAATACAGATAATGGAGGTTTCACATAAAAATCTCACTAAAAAGAGTTTTACTTACTGTTGTGGCATTTTTAGGGTTTTTTTTCCTTAGTCTGCCCATGTTGCTTCTGGTCAACTTCTTTAAACTTAATCTTGAGAAATTATTTGTGTGGAAGTGAATAAACAGTCCCTAGCTATGAGGGGACTAATGCTTTCACTGACACTTTCCAATTAAAACACTGCAGAAGCTACACCAAATGCAGTAAAATCAGATAAGTACACTAGTAGAAGTAGGCAGTACACCAGTCTAGCTGTTCTTGGGTCAAGCATCTTTTGAATTCTGTTGTAAAGTCTTGAACAGTAAAGTCTTGTTAATCTCCGACATTACAGAAATAAGGTTGAACTGTATTCTGAAACAGAAAACCAAGTGATACACAGACTGTTTTAATTATAAACGAAGTTTGTAATGTTAAGGAATTGTAATCTGAAAAGGTTATGGGCTTTTTCTGCTTTGGAAATGAAAAACAAGAAATGTATTAATTTCTTGTCGTCAAGGTAATTTGTCAAATACATTAAATTAGAACAATGTTTTCTTTATCACCTTTTGTTTAGGCTATACTGGAGTTTTATCATATTCAAATCTTTTGAGTCATACAGATTGGAGATAAATACACATAATGGAATAGTGTTAACATATTATCTCAAGAACAAATAAGCATTTCTGTTCATTTTCCTTTTGGATCCACAATTTTTCTTCTTTAATCCAGTAAAGTAACTGAAGAAAGATGTCTGCTGCTGTAAATATCTTATTTCTCTATCCCAAACAGATTTTGTGCAATCCTGAAACAAGACTTACTTCTACTAAGAAACAGAATGACTAACAAATCACAATTGTAATAAAATTATGCGGTACCAGAAAACATATTATATGATGTATTTGTTCTCTGGGTCCCCAGGGCTTTCCTCTTAAAAAGAAAAAAAAAAAAAAAAAAGAAAAGAAAAGAAAAGAAAAGAAAAGAAAAGAAAAGAAAAAAACCCCAACCAACCAACCAACCCCCTCTTTGTTTTGCAGCCAAATAAAGAAAAAAATATTGAGCTACATGTCTGGCTGCTAAAATTAACAAAGTACACTTACCAGCTGAGGGCCTAAACTATCCTTGAAAAAGCCCAACAAGACAAACAACAAAACCAAATTCACGTATCCATAATAGTAGACTAGTCACTCTGTGTCCTCTGGTTTATTCTGAAAAAAGCTGGATCATTTTTCTTATACTGGGAGGTGTTAATGGCCACTATCAAGGAAATCTTTGCTCTCTATATATTATTAGAGACCAAGTTCAACTCAATTAGCTGTGCTAAGAACTCCTTTCAAGCCCAGAGGAACACTGAAGTCTCCTTACAGCACAGAGAGACTAAAACAACACAGCAGGCGAATTTTTTTCCTCCCTTTAGTACTCTGTATCCATGTTAAACTGTCTATGATGTGACTTCAGAGGCAATATTTTTTCTCCTCACAATCACACCTCCTCTGTTGAAAAATCTTGCCACTCATTTAAGTGACTGTAGACTGAATTCAAGATCTGTTTCTGTTCCAAGGAAGTGCTTTAGCCGCTTTCATCTCGCTATGCAACCGCTTTGCAGCGTGGCTACAGCTGTAGCATTGCTATGAGTTACAAGGACCAAAGCCAGGAACCCCCTCTTCCACGTCTCTGCCCTTTTTCCTCTCTTTTTGAAGCTTATGTCAACTCCCGCCGTCTCCTGAAACCTGCTCCGCAAGCCGTTAGGGAAACTCATACACACTCCCATCATACAAAAACGGTACACAAACACCACAGGCTCAGGGGTAATTAGGGCTTGGTTTACATCAAATGAAATAACATTCATGAGGAAAAGTGTTTAGGCATAGGTGAAACTTACAGACCAGAGTGCAAAAATCACCTGCCTAGAGATATCTAAGTGTCAGAAAACACGTGGGGGGTGAGGGAGCCATCAAAGACAACTCTAAGAAAGATAAACAGAGAAGTTAACAGAGAAGTACACCTGAAGCCAAGAGCCTGGGAACCTCATGCAATTGCTTCCCTGAGTGTTAAGGGAACAACAAACATAACTTTGCAAGACCCCAAAATTGTACAAGACTGTAACTGACTATTTCCCTGCAAAGCAATAGCTGAATCGAATCCGTAGCAGGACTTAGCACTTCTCAACCTCCCGTCACCAGAGCATCTCCAAACAGCTCACTAATAATAATTCCAAACCATAGCTCATGCTCCTGTGAAACAGTGGCAATATCTATTCCCCCTTCCCCCCCCCGCCGTTTTACAGATAGGGAAACAATGCGTGAACAAACTGAAATCAATTCAAAGGACTTGCAAAGAGGCTTTATGTTAGCCACGTATTTAACCTCTTTACTGATACGAAGTCTCCGTCAGACAAGGAGAGTCTAGTCCTATTTTTCTTATTTCTGTTTTCATTTTATTATGTACTTGATATAAAGAAAATTATAAAAAAACCCTGCTCCACAGAGGTAATTCTTAGCCAAGTGAATAGTTTCTCTCAACAGAAACGGCACTCCTCATGCAAATCTTAAAAATAGGGCTCCTCCTGGGCAAGGCATCCTCAACTAAGTTTTAGTAAAGCAGCAAACCAATGTCCTGAAGAAAGTTGTTTTCTGATTTATAAGACCAATCATTAAGGGATATCCAAGCTTGAAAACAAAAAAAGAATATATATAGTTTTACTCTTTATTTTTTTGCTCAAGATCAGAATTTAAAAAAAATCTCAAGGGTTTTACATAATCAGATATCAATACACATAAATGAAAGATCATTTGTATGTGAATTTCTGCATTTGTCTGATTAGTGTGGAGCTATTCTGCTGCTGCATTCCAGAAAGCAGTTTCATGGAATGGAAAAACAGTTTTCATGTTTTCATGGAAAATTTAGTGTTTCTTCAGTTCAGTTGACTGCTGGAACTAAACATATGAAACTGGCATGCTTGTCACTACGGTGCAAAACAAAACATGCAGCTTCCTACCTTCCCAGTGCTTGATACTCTACACCTAATTTAAGCCTTAATGTTCCAGTTCATAGTCAGAGTGTCTATTAGAGCAATTGTGCAGCAAATCATTGAGAAAAAAAGTTTCTTCTTCCATATGCATAGTCTTTGCCACCAGAGGTCAACAATTAGTATAGAGATCTATTATTAATTTTGATTAATTTCTAGAAATAATATTTGTGAATATGAGTGTTCACAATTTATGAGCTGATATTTAAAATCTGTGAAGTAGCCCATTTGACATACTTCCTAAATTAAGCAGTGCATTTCTAGCTCATGAATGGAAGAGCATATGACCTAGAATAGATTGTGTGAAATGCCATATATACTAATTTAAAATTCACCCTCTATTAATATTCCATAATTATTTAAAACTTGCTGCCAGCAAAATCGTGGAACATATGCAAAAAGCAAAAACAAAGGTGATAGCAGTTTCCAAGCAAAACCTTTTGAATCATAGAATCATAGAATGGTTAGAGTTGGAAGGGACCTTAAAGATCATCAAGTTCCAACCCCCCTGCCATGGGCAGGGACACCTCTGACTACAGCAGGTTGCTCAAAGCCCCATCCAGCCTGGCCTTAAACACTTCCAGGGATGGGGCCTCCACAACTTCCCTGGGTAACCTGTTCCAGTGCCTCACCACCCTCACAGTAAAGAACTTCTTCCTAATATCTAACCTAAGTCTCCCCTCTTCCAATTTAAAACCATTACCCCTTGTCCCATCACTAGACTTCCTGACAAAGAGTCCCTCTCCAGCTCTCCTGTAGGCTCCCTTCAGATACTGAAAGGCTGCTATCAGGTCTCCCCAGAGCTTTCTCTTCTCCTTCTTTCTCTTTTGAAATTCAAATCATTATTTGTGGAGAGAGGAAAAAAAAATAAATAAACCCCCCCTGCAGTATTCAACTGCCCTATAGATGTAGGCAAGGAAAAAGGCCGGGAGGATGATAACTTGTACTGTATGAGACACGTGCAATGGCTTCTGAGTTGACACATAATGAGTCACAATTAGAAGTTCATCATTCCTGGTCTTTTTTCCTAACATCATAAAATTGCTGTTTCTTCCTACTATATGCAGCCAGAACACAGATATCCAATTATTGCTAATTGGTTTTGGTTTTCCATGCATAGTTAATGCAACCTTATTTATACAGGGCAATCAAATCCCTTCAGGTATGCCTAACTTTTCAGTAGTATTTGTATTACATATCATTAATTTTAAATCTATAAAATGCATGGCAAATATCTTGGGATGACATAAGAGTCAGCCTATCTGATGAAAAGCAAAAAAGCCATAATTTAAAAAAGTCATGTTTTGTAAACATTTAAACATGCACTTTTTCTTTTCCTCCAAAATAATTCTATTATGGATGCTCAGGATTGTGCGGACAGATGCATCAGGCAAAACCCATCAGAGAAACAAAACAGGCAGCAAAAAAATGAGCAGAGATATCACGCCATGGCCTAAAATGTGTCACAGAAAGAAACTAGGACAAACTACGACACACGGAAGTTTTTACACAAAATTCTATTTTCACTTGTATTCCCATGAATGTTTTGCATGAACACGCATCTAAGTCTTTACACTGTAAATGCTTTTTGATACACGTGTGCGAGAGTCTCCAAAGGGACCCAGCACACAATGCAGGGGTAACACAGATTTCATTTCGTTGTGACAATAGGCCTTAAGTCATGGGTGAGAAGGGCACAGGTGATGCTGGATTCACAAAAGATTCTCACACAATTTCACTTGCACCTGCCCCTTATCCCCTGCCTTCACCGTCTGGCAGAGAGGATAACTGCAATCTGTCTCTCCACATTTAGCAGGAACAGTGTAGGTGTTTGAATGCACTTTTGTGCACTTTTTATACTTCACTGTACAAAACCTACTGAACACTTCTGTGCTACACATGAGAGGTGGAAACTCTCTGCGCTGTTCCCCTGGAGCACTTCAGAACAAATTGGAAAACAGGATAGCTGACCAAAACATTTGGATTTAATTCCTGCATTTAACAGCTAACATATTTCCTTTGGTCATTGTTTATTCTTCTAATGTATACTTACTGATAGGCCCTCCAGAAAGATTTCATTTTTCTGTACCAGAAATCTAAATCAACTGATAGCTGTACTCATCCAACAGCACAAACGAGCACTAGAAATCCAGTGGCTAGAGAGTTTCTGATACCAGCATTTACCCAATTAGCCGTCAACTCCCCATTTTGAAAAAGATTAGAGAATGTGCAATTCCCTGCCTATATTAAACTCTGGAAACCCCTAGGACAGCGATGGGAGATTAAAAACTATCAGCCTTTCACCATTGATGGTGAGACTAAAACTCAAAGTGCAAAGCCGATGCTGTTAAGCCATTGCACACTCCCCAAAACTGACCTGGCCTCACCTGACACACCTTCCCTCCTGGTGGCTTCAGGACAGTGCTGCACGACCCCCCAGGCAAGCAGCCAAAGCTACTCCTTTCTCTCTCATTTTTCAATGCAGAAAACTCAGACCGCTGGCAAGTCAAATTATGGTGAAACAAACCACCCCCTCCTCTCCTCTCCACCACACAGTGCTGGCTCCCTCTGGTAGTCTCACCTTCCCAGGAAGGTCTAGCTCCTGATGGTGCTGCCACCCACCCCGTGTCCTGCCCGCCGAGCCCAGCCCCGGCACCCCAGGGACTTCACCCCCAGAGCACGCCCGGTTGTTCTTGGGAAAAGCTCCTTCCCACTGCCCTGCAGAAAGGGCGGCCAAGACATCAAACCGCAGGCAGCTTTCCTTGTGCCACCCGGCTTTATTTACTCTTTCAAACGTGCAACCCAATAGCCATATTAAACTTCAGCAAAACCAATTAGATCCTCTGTCACATGGCATAAATCAGAAGTCATGCCGTATAAAGAAATGCTATGAAATCAGCAGACAGGACAAAGGCAGAGGCAAGCTCAAAGGTAGCAGCTGCGCTGGCCACCTGAAAACATCATTTTAATTTTGTTTATGCTCAGCTATAGACTTGGCTACCTCTGAGAAGTGTTGGCTCAGTGTGCAAATGTCAGTGCTCTCCACTCCCCACGTCTTTTTGGTGTATGCTCTCCACATACAAGCAGGTACCTGCTCATTTAAATCACCTAATGCAAATTAGTCCTTACAAGTGCAATGGTTTATTCAGAAAAAAATATTATTTGAAAATGTAGTCCTATGCAGCCTCCAGACGTAAAGCACAGTATATTTTAATTTAATACTCTTACAGATAAGCGTGATGGTTCTCAGAATTATCCCTTTTCCCAGTCTGTAGCCCCCTGACATCATACTCAGAAAATACTTCCATCATAAAAGGCCCCACATTTATTGCTCTCTGGGGCAAATACAATGGTTTGTCTGAAAAACAACACTTTCTTAATTATTCCCCCATTTATCATCAACATTACACATTCCCTTTCCTTGTGGTCAATAGCACTGTCACGGAGACCCAGCTTAATTGAGTAGATATTGATGGTCTTTTTGTTTAAATTGAGGCATGTGGAAGCACTTCTCAAGTACTGTTGATGGCATGTGGACGATTAATATCTCTGGGTGTCTTTCAAAATCCCATCATTATTTTCTCTACATGGCTTAGGCTAACGGACTTCACTAGGTTGAAATCAGGAGACACGGACCCTCCTTCAGTTCTGCTATTCCTTTGCTCATCTTCTCATGCACACTTTTCCTTTATTTCTTAAGCACTAAGACATTTGAAAATCATAGAATCACTTGGGTTGGAAGAGACCTTCAAGACCATCGAGTCCAACCATCAATCTAACACTGCCAAAACCACCCCTAAACCATGTCCCTCAGCACCACGTCTACCCGTCTTTTAAATACCTCCAGGGATGGCGACTCCACCACCCCCCTGGGCAGCCTGTTCCAATGCTTGACAACCCTTTCAGTAAAGAAGTTTTTCCTAATATCCAACCTAAACCTCCGCTGGCACAACTTGAGGCCATTTCCTCTTGTCCTATCGCTTGTTCCTTGGGAGAAGAGACTGACCCCACCTGGCTATAACCTCCTTTCAGGTAGTTGTAGAGAGTGATAATGTCTCCCCTCAACCTTCTCTTCTCCAGGCTAAACAATCCCAACTCTCTTGGGAGAGATGAAACATAGAAAGTCAGAAACATAGGTCTATAGCAACCCTTATTACTAGAACTGATTTTTTGTGCTGATTGCACAATAGCACTCCAAGCAGCGCTGTTTTGAGTAGCCTTATCTCCAGTGTACCAAACAAACTCTGTTTCTTTGCTTCTCTATCAAGTGTGTGTCTCCCCTCCAGACCACTGCACATACCAGTTCTAGCACGAATTTTGCAGCAGCTTGCTTGCCAGTTTGCCTGGGCAACCTTAAAGTTCGCCGTGCATCCTGCCCTGTAGAACAAGCAGTCTGGGGTACAACCATCAATCATCTTGATGTACCCTTTCGGTGTTGAATGAGGAGCCCATGCCAAAGCACTTTTATGCTATTAGCTGGCTCAAACCCATTTTATTTTGAGCCTTAGCGAAGAAAGATTCAGTGATACATAACAAAAGCCGTGGATTTAGCTAAAGAAAGTCTAAGACAGAGGTCTCCCCTTTGTGCTACTACATACCCTTAGGGCTCCTGATACCTACCTGTCTGAGACTCTTCTGATCCTCTCTACTTTCCCTGCCTTCGTTTTCAGGCATACTGTAATTGTGCAGTCTCTCACCTGTCAGTCCAATTGCCTTTTTGTTTCTGCACCCATGAGTTCCATATAAAAATTAACATAAATGGCCCCCACGGGAGCCTCTCATACTGGGTATCACCTCTTCCTCTGTTGGAAAACACTTTGTGAAGAGTGACACCCCACTTCCCTGGCAGTCCTCCGCCAGGAGTTGGAAGGGAACTGTCAGGCTGTCTGCTGTATTGCAACGAGCTCAGGAAAGCTGCCTGTTGCATGGGCAGAATTAGATGAAAGACAGGGAGCTAATGACGACAAGGTGAAAGGTACAACAGGGATCCTGCTCCCTGCTGCCCTCTGATAACAGCGATGCCTCCAGCTTTGCTTTGTGTCCTTGAAAGTATCTGACACAGGTAGACAAGTACTGGCATGAGCTATTGCAGGCCTCAGTCTCAACAATTAAAGCCTTAAGACTATGCATCTCCTTCATCCTCACAAAGAAAAATTAGAAGCATGATATTATATCTGCTCAATGTTGTCTATTGGAAACCAAGCCACCGTGGAGTTGTTCCAGAGTTAAGCTGCCCAGACAAAAGTAACATGAGCAAATAATTAGCTAGCTTTCATTAAGCCACATTTTTTTAGCATCATTTTCTACTCCTGCGTGGTCCTAATCAGGAGCCAGGACGAAGCATGTCAGCGAACCCCGGACTCAAGAGACCAGTTAGCATTTGAATGTGTAAAGCACACACTAAATTTCCCAGCTTTATGTTCAGTGACTCTCAGTGGCTCAGCTCCATCTGAGGTGCAATTCTATTGATTGCAACAGTTCCTGTGGATTTACCCTGGGGATGCATTTTGCTCAAAAGGATTAACTCAGAAGGGAACTTGCCCCTGAAACAAGCGAAATAAAAGAAATAGTGACATGGAAATCCTATTAGTGGTTCCTGCCATTATCGATTAACAGGCTAAGGACAACCGCTTTCTAATAATCTGTTTACTAAAACCTAATGGTGGCTTCTTTCCTAGCGCACATAGGCACTGGTCCTTGTGGCAAATGAGCAGCACATCAACCGCCTTCGGAAGCAAGAGCTGTCCCTAAGTGCTTTTTATTTGGCAGATTCCAGGTGGGCAAGATCCAAAACCCCGGGCAGTGTCGGGAGGAGGTGTCTAACTCACGGTGCTGCAGAGAAGCTACAAGCGAGCTATTGAGGCATGGAATCTGCTACAGCGGTTCAGAGCAATAACCTGCTAATAGACCGTCCCATCTGCAGGGCCAACTGATACTGTAATTTCGAGAAGAGAAACAGTTCCGTTTTCATTAATGTATACAGTATTTTTCTGAAGTGGCATTTAGATTACGAACTATCATCAGCAAAAATTTGCATAGATAACTACAACCTTTTATGAAAAAGGGTGTTCTGCATTTTCAAAATGTCACGGAACAACCCTTTAAAAAATAAAAAATAAAGCGAGAATGACAGTAAGCTTTCTCCATTATGCTGAAAATCAGCCTACAAATACTTAAAACATCTGCTTTGGTTATTACATTTATTTTCTGAACACATTTAGATATCAAAAAGATTTCTTAAAGGTTTTCTGGAATAGAAACCAGCAAAAAAAGAAAAAATGTTTTACAAGACTGAAAGTATAGCCATGTGCATTTAATTATAAGTTATGCATGTTATGCACTTTAAAATATGCATTTTCAAACAGATCTTGGAACACTTTACATTGTTGATACTATTCAAAAATGAATATAAATGAAAATGTCACTATAAATAAAGGATTTTTGCCAGCCACTATTAATATTTAAAAGCAATGTGTGGGGTTTTATTAACTCGAATAAGGACTCTTTTTTAAAACTTCATTTACATAAATTAAACCTTCCCTTGCAATTACAGATACTTTTCCTTTTTCTGCTTCAGTTGTCTGATTATCAAAAAAAAAAGGAAAAAAGAAAAAAAAAAGAAAAAAGGGGGTGAGGGGCTAGAGGGCAG
Source organism: Chionis minor (assembly GCA_013398295.1). Lineage (NCBI taxonomy): Eukaryota > Metazoa > Chordata > Aves > Charadriiformes > Chionidae > Chionis > Chionis minor. Next base: position 265,494 of record VZSF01002711.1, on the reverse strand, counting down.
ACAGATTTCATGCAGACGAATTCTAATAGACCTTCTAGATATATAGCATCTTGTTAAAAATTCATGCAGGCCAGAATACTAGAAGGTCAGAAAATGTCTTTGAAATTCTGCCAGAGCTCTTTTTGATAATTCATTCAGGTTTTAAAAGGGAAAATTCCTCATTAAAAAGGACCTAATGCTTATTAATTTATACTCCTAAAGCAGAGGCTGAATATTAAGCAGTGGACTCTGTTAATCCATTTATTAAATATCAAAGACCATATGTTTTCACCCTGTGTCCTTGCTTATTGATTAATTGCCTTAGACCTATATGGATAAGATCAGAAGAAAGTTCCTTCAAAAGGTAAGTCTCTAGACACTTTCTTAACCTGGTAGAAATGTATCACTCTTTTGTATACTGTATGTCTTAAAGAACTGAATCTCCTCTACCTTCAGGTGCAAGTCTGTAATCTACTGGATCCGGCTGAATAAAACTTCCCTTTGCGGAAAGTTATCATTTTGTGACAAAGAGTAAGTATAATAGCTCCTACAACACTGATTTCTGGTTTCCTGGTGAACACGTTATTGGACATTAAGTACCAGCAAGGCTTCTTGGTGTCCCAGAAACAAACAATAGCTTCTCTGCTCTATGCTGGGCCATAGCAAGGAACTGAGCACTCTTCCCACTCAACACTATTTTCAAGCTCCTTATTCAATTGCAAAGTTCCAAGCAGAGTTTAGATGGAGCCCAGGTTCTGCTCCACAATTTGAGCTATAAACCCTGTATATCAATTGTTTTTCACAGCTACCAAGCAAGCTCCATTTTGCCCAGAATCCACATATTACCAAAGCAGAAGGCAACAAAAAGCAACAGGCGTGCTGGAGTTTGCAGCAAATCTGTGTTTTACTAGAGTATTTTGTAAGGATAAGGTTTGGTACTTGTATATCTTCCACTTCGATATATCACTCTCAAATGACAGAAGAAGAAAGGCAGGATCATGTCCTGCATTCACTTCACAGAGGTATAAAAGATGACTCTTCTTGTTACTGGTTCAAGAAGACACAAGCCCTAACTATGAATCTTTTCTGAAGTCAAGTGACTGTAACAGTCAAACATCTGGTTTTACTTCTTAGGAAGTCTCCTTTCCCAAAATTGAGGATGAGAACTAAAAACGCACAATCTCAGGTAAAGTAAGAAGGTTATATCAAGAATGATTACTGATGTGGTGTCCTGCTTTGAGGAGAAGCATCACATGAGATAGCAGAATAGACTTCCAAGTGAATGAACCTCTCTTCATGGAAGAAGNGGGGGGGGGGGGGGGGGGGGGAAGCATGTGAGCAAAGAGCCAAACAATAGACCACTAGGAGCAATCATAATTAATACCTTCGAGATCATAAAATAATATGGTGATGCACATTACCTTGCAGATAACACAAAGTCCCACCAGGGTAAACGTGAAAGCAGCAAGTTCTGGCACAGGCTTCTTCAGCAAACCTTTCTTTCTCTGACTGCAGAGGGGAAAAGCCCCTCAAGGAGTCAGTACCATCACTCTGTATGTGTGACTGTGTCAACAAGCAGGCTTTCTAGCCAGAATTGCTTAGTTACCAGGAAAGTGATTACTCTTTTTGCCTTTTGAAAACCAGGTGATGCTCATCTTACTGCTAATTTTCAATTGCCTGCTAACACAGCTTAGAAGTCTACAAAGACATTTTCTTCTTTTCTTTCTTTCTTCTTTTTTTAAGCGCTTCAGTAGTCAGCAGACAACTAACAAGATGGCAGATGAGTACTGGCAGAGTTGAAACAACATGTTGTATAGGGGGAAAAAAACCTGTGTAGCAACAAAGTGAGGAAAATCCACAACAACAACAACATCAACAAAGCCTGTAACAGAGAGAGAATGGGGGCACTTCAAATTGTCACAGTGTAGAGGAGTTTAAGATGTTTTTTGTCTTGTACAAGGGCTGCTGTGTGCAGTCACCACTCCCTCTGTTAATTCTTGCTGCTCCCTCTGTTGTGCCAGTAGAACTATTTGTGTGACTGTGAAGTGAATCAGATCAGGGAATTGATCCAAGTTAAAAATAACCTAGGAAAAAGAAAAAGAAAAACTCAAAGCAGCTGCCACTGGTGCCAAAAGGAAATGTCAGGCAAGTCACAGCCTCACCAGGGTCTCTCCTGAGCCCATCGTTTCAGAACGGTTAGATTGGCACGGTGTTCAAGACCTACAGCCTGGACAGACAGCAGCACACAAGCCTGCTATCACAGGGACATGATGGACGTAGGTAAGAGAAGGCTTTGAACTCGAAGTCCAAAATACCAATATGAGGACTTGGGCATATAAAAGTATGAACACAAGATGTTAAACCATAAATTGAGATGGATAGAGCATGGGCACAAGTCTTCTCATTTCTGCCACACTTTAACCACTCAGATAGTTTAAGGTGCAGACTTGCTGTTTCAAGCTGGACTCCCAGCCATCTCTAAACTGCCACCTCAGAGAACCTTCCCAAAAACAGAATTTTCAAAAATAGAAACCAAAACACTGATCTCCATATGCACCATGAGATGCTCAGTGTATTGCAGGTTAGAGGATGGAAGAAATTGCCTGCATCAGGAAACACGTACTAGCATTCAGAAATGACAATAGAGAAGGATATGTCAAAGGCAGAATATTTGTCATCAGTCTAAGCCTCCCACAGTAAAAATGAAACAGATTCAGTTTCAATAAATGATTCCTGTATACAGTATAGTCTTACTTCTTACCAAGAAGAGGTCTAATTTGCACGTTAATAACACAATTCTCTGTGAATACAGCAACGGCTCTTCCTGCTTATAACATGATCTTCGGCATGGCATTCAGTGACAGTCACCTGCTCGCCACAGCACAGGTGAACTGTGGAATTTATTGCACATTTTCTGAGCTCAGCAGACAATGCTGGCCTGCTGGTCAGTCTGCCAGAAATATCCAAACCAGTACCAGATCTATAACCACCAGCCAAATGGTTTCCTTGTGAATGAAAACAATTTATTAAGAGACTATCATATAGAATCTATTTTGGTGTCTGTCTCTATGGCTTAGATAACAATTCCTGATGATAATAAGCTTAGCCTTAAATGCACACATGCCATGATCATGCTGCGTAAGTTTAAAAATGCTACTTGTCTGCCTGCCTGTTTAGCTGGCAGTTTTACCCACCAGGAGCACAAATGATTTAAAACCCAGATGCTGAGCAATTTGAGATGCAGAAGCACCCTACAGTGAAGCAATTATTGCCTTGGAGGGTCTTATTATCCTCATCATGCCATGAATTCTACAAAAAGTAAACATGCCTTCATTGTTATGTATTTCCCAAACTACAATATTGTAAAGAGAAGTTTTGAAATAAGTTTCTCATCCCTAAATGTAAACCTCACCATATTTTCTCCTTGCTTAGAGAGTCAATGGATACCTGCTGGTTTCCTATCATATTATATTGGACTCCTCCCACCCCATAAACCTAAGCAAGAAGTTGAGGCATGGGATTTATATTAGAGGCTCTTCAGGAGCCTGTAATAGGGAGGGGAGACAGGCAGGGGCATTGGCTTCTATGTCAGATGACCAGCTGGAGTGCATGGAGCTCCACCTGGGGATAGATGAGGAGCCAGCCAAGAGCTCGTGGGTCAGGATTAAAGGGAACGCAGGGACAGGTGACATTACAGTGAGGGTCTGCTACAGGCCACCTGACCAGGAAGACTGAGTGGATGAGGCCTTCTATAGACATATAGGAGCAGCCTCACATTCACAAGCCCTGCTCCTCATGGGGGATTTCAACCACCCTAATATCTGTTGGAGTGACAACACAGCAGGGCATAAGCAATCCAGGAGGTTCCTGGAATGTGTTGATGATAATATCCTTCTCCAAGTGATAGAGGACCCAACAAGGAGAGGGGCTATACTGGACCTCGTTCTCACCAACAACAAGAGGCTGGTGGGGAATATGAAGTTCAAGGGTAGCCTTGGCTGCAGTGATCATGAAATGGTAGAATTCAAGATCCTTGGGGTGGTAAGGACGGCACACACAGCAAGCTCAGTACCCTGGACTTCAGGAGAGCAGACTTTGGCCTCTTCAGGGATCTGCTTGCCAGAGTGCCATGGGATAATGCCCTGGAGGGAAAAGGGGCCCAAGAAATCTGGTTAATATTCAAGGATTACCTCCTTCAAGCTCAGGAGCAATGCGTTCCAATGAAGAGGAAGTCAGTCAAAAACATCAGGAGGCCTTCATGAATGAACAGGCATCTCTTGGACAAACTCAAACACAAAAAGGAAGCCTCCAGAGGACAGAAGCAAGGACAGGTGTCCCACACAACATCCTTGTCTCTAAATTGGAGAGACACGGATTTGACAGATCCACTTTATCCACTTGGTGGATAAAGAATTGGCTGGATGGTCACACTCAAAGAGTTGCGGTCAACAGCTTGATGCCCAAGTGTTCTAAGACATACCTTTGGTGCCATCTGACCATAGGCAGGTCACCTGAACATAACTAAGCAATGTAGTGTTCAGGTATTTACAGCACGACAAGGATATAGATTAATAAAAATGCTGCATGCTTTGGGCAGAAATATACAGATTGCCTTTAAGAAAACTTCGATGCCCCATATCATTTCTTGAATGATATTCAAAACCTTTGCTGAGTCATCTAAGAACTTCCAAACTTAATGATTAATTGACAGCATTGTTTAATCTTTACATTGATTACTCCATGTCCTTCTGTGCAGTGCATAAAGGACAGCCGTATTCGTTTGGACTGCATTGCTTATTTTAGAATAAAAGTAGCCAGTACAGAAAAATGCTAAAGTAACAGCTCTGTGTGAGGCAGCACATGCGTGCAAAGTGCATTGAATCAAACTCTTATTCTCTTCCACTTTCAGCAACCAGCTGCTTACTACATGCTCATGACCAAACCCACACAGAATAAAAGGAAAAAAAACCAAACACATTCGTTTGGGTCTGAAGTGAATGGGCAGGACAATAGGTAATAATTACAGTAGTTAATGATTATATCTGCATTTTAGATTAAACTGAAGCATCCAAGGATATTTGGGGTTTTCTTGCTAAACTACACAACGAGGGCTGGGAAAGTCACAGAGAGCATTTCTTTTCCTGAGGGGACATAAACTTACAAGGCCACTTTTGTAGATAAATGCCCCTAACCATTACATATCTTGGTTACTGCAGACACAGTGGGGTTAGTTTCAGTTCTTCCTGTAGAAGCTATTCCCCTAAGTATGATAGTCACAAACAGGAGTGGAGACTGAATAACTATAAAGATGACTCACTACAAAGGTAGAAAATACGATTTCAGTTTCTGATGCACTCTATTACACAAAGTGGGACAGGTTCAGATGGAGAAAAATGCTGCACCTAGAATGTATTACAGATTTATTTAGTCATTTGGGAATTCCTCTGGGAAACGTGAGTTTAAATTCTGTCCTACAAAACAAGTAGCCTAACTACTTATATTTTAATTAAATGGGATTCAACTCTGAATTCTCAAATTGCTTCAGATCAGACAAAGCCATGGTTTTCACGTACCAACAATTCGACAAAAATATTTGCTTACATGTCCCTGAAATTCCTATGTGATATATCCATTAGCTAATTCTCTCCAGATACAGGAAATAGACTCTGGGTTTCACAGCAGCACAAAGGCAAGCGTTCTGAGTATGGCAGTGTATTGTCCCATACCTCTGGCTTAGCCTTCTGGTGCAAACCAGCAATAGATAGTATAAAAGAACTCCTGTGCCTGAGGAAATTTAGAGTGAAAAATCAATTCAACTATTTAAATTAAGATATAGCTCTTTATAATAAAGAAAAGTGATAAATTTAAGATTATACAATATTTTAACCATTACTGTTGAATGTATGAAACAATGTAGTTCACAGTCTATTCAGAGTTTCAAATATTTACAGTTTCTTATCAGCTGAATCCCAAGATCAGCCAAGTCCCCTACTTGATCAGAATCGACACGATGACTAAAAAGCGCACAGAACATTTTATTACTCGAGTGAAGCAATAATGAGCTAATCTCTTCATGGTGTGTATTCATCATCACCAGGGAAGGAGGATAGATGGTAGAAGCACCCTCCAGAATGTTTCACTTCTGCTGTTGAGTTGCAGCATATTCTGCTTTGTCAAGATATTTAGCTCTTAACAAATGCCTAATAAGGACCAAAATCAGTCCTGTAGTTAGAGTTAATGTTTTTTGTTGTCAGCAGTGCTAATGCAGAGCAGGAACATTATTGTAATTTAGTTTTGAAGAATTCAGAACTGAAAAAAACACTGGCTGCTTTGCAGCAAGCACAAGAGTATAACATCCTTCGCTCCAAGATGTCCTACTGCGTGCACATGTGGGCATAACACAACATAGGTTAAATAACATATAGCATATACGGCAAGAACAGCACAAGTGACTCATTATCTGGATAATACTAACTAGTTTTTATATGTCAGAAAACAGAACAACGATCTTGTAAAGGACCTTATAACTTTTTTCTAAATGCCCTCTTTCTTGTTCAGCCTGAGTTGCCCAATGCCTGTTTATAAGCTTGAGAATATTCAGGGCTGTTCCTCAGGAAATTAATGCAAGAGAACACTGTAGCGTGCATCCTGAATTTGTTTTTCCAACACACACACACAAAATCATCGATCATTTTAAAAAAGGAGGATTGAAGCACAGGTTCACTCAGTAAGTTCTCCCCACTCACATCACAAATGAAATCACCTGGCAGCCAGGGTACACAGACCTAACTTTCTCCCCTGCATTACCCTTCACGTCTACATGCCCATCTGCTAGACCTGGTGCTGGCACGTGCACCGTCTGTGCTTAGCACAAGAGGGAAGTAAGACTCAAAGGTTTTACAGAAGTTTATACAATTCACATGGGGACAGACCCTACTATCCTCAGGTAAAAACCACATATTTTATGTTTCTTTATCCTCCCACAATCCATCACCGTATCTCCTACCAGAGGCAAGACATGGAGGTTAAATTCTTTTTGTATAAGGGCTCCAATCCTTTTGTATAGTTACTCCACTCATGGTCAACTGTGGAACCATTTAGCATTTATAGACTCTTCTTAAACTAATTTATTCACACCTAACTTTCAACTGTTTGCATCTGTGATTAAATTGGTCCAATGCATCTTGATGCTATTGCTGTTGATTTATTGTCAGCTCAGGCTTATAGGTATAGCAATTGATTTGTCTTAGCTCTTCTCTGTCTTTCATGTCCTGATTTTCAATTAATGCCTATTCACTAGTGCTTTCGTTCCATTAAAAATACACAGCCTTTTTTGTTGGTGACTTTTATTGGCCTGCAATAAAGAAGGCACTGCTTTTTACATGTCAGACAGGCCTCATTCTGTATTACTGCTGGCAGCAATAACTAAGCACGTGACACTGCCTTTGTACTACTGATGGATGTCGTATGACGTATGTAGGAGGCAGAGATGAAAGGGAAAAGTTGAACTGAGAGAGAAAGGGAGGTTCTCTCTGTTTAGTACCTACACGCAATAGTCATACAACGTAACAGAAAGAGTGGACCTCTGCACCTATCTACTATTATCTTTGGCAGAATCTTTAGTAGAGATCTGCTAGTTTTTCCCCCCATTCTCATTTCTGTTTAATTGCAATCCTAGATCATGTGCGGCGCGCTTTCCTGAATACTATGTAAAGAACAAAAGCTAATGAAAGCTAGATGAGAGAGCTCAAAAAAACAGTCAAAGAAAAAGTTGCGTGGTAGGAATAAAATAATCTGTTTAGGAAAATGAAAAGAAATAAATGCCAAAATAGTTCATTCTCATAGTCAAATTGATATACATTCACTAGATTTCAGCACTTGTCCATTACTACTCATTGCAGCAAACATAAGGCAACATAACATATTTTTTATTTTCTAACATTGACCTGTGGGACAGTTAAATGGCACAATACTATCTGCAGCCTAAGCCAAGCTGGTGCACAGTAACTTTTTGAACGATAATAACCTTATTTTGAGTCTGACCTGTTAAATTTACTCTATAGAAAAAGTTAGAAACATGTTTTGTGCAGAAAAAAATCATTGCTGGATCCTGAAAGGAAAGAGGTCTAAGCTCTTCTGAGAGGTCACCAAATGGAGCAGACTCTCTGAGCCAGGGCTGGGCTGCATTCTCCACATGGTAACTGAAGGGGACAGCTGAATGATAGATGCCTTGGCTGAGCATCAAGATGAGCTGTTGTTCTCTCAGAAGATCAACAAAAGACTATCAGGCATTCTCTCTCAGTAGAAGCTACACGATCAAAATGCGGTTTAAGATGTTAATCAGAAAATGGAACAATAAAGTAAGGCACAAGCAGTTCCTTTCAGTCTTGCTGCCACTGCAACCTATAAGAGTTTTGCTACTGATTTCAACAAGAGCAAGATCAGGTAATTATAATGCCTGTGCTTTACAGAGCCCCCTACCTTGACTAACAAAGCTCCTCAAAGCGAAGCACTTCATAGACTGCTCTACAGTCTCCTTCCACAAAAGAATTTATTTTATAGTTACGGCAAATCTTTGATTAGAAAAAAACCATATTAACACGAAAGTTGAAAACAAACATTTCAAGGGCCTTAAATCATTTTGTATTGCTTTGTAAAGCTTCTTCACAGTAACAACAGAGATATTACCTACATTAAATTATAGCACTATTGCTATCTTACATATAACCCTGCAACAATAAAGTGAAATATGGAAATGCCTTTTTAAAATTTTTGTTTTAATTATTCTGCAAAGGACCTTATTCAGAGCAGCCTTCAAGTATAAAAGATTCTTAAGGTTAGGAATAAGTCTCATTGACTTGAACAGAAACTAAAGAGATTCCTAAAGATAACTGTGATCTTAAGCACTCCCTTAAATTAGTGGTTTATGAAGCGCTGCCTCTGTTCAGTGATTTCCTTCTGAGTGCTACCATTAGTTTACCAAGATGTATACAGGCACCTATGTTGCAGCATATACATTAGCCGTAACAGTTACGAACATTCTAGAAGGTTAAAAAAAATCAGGGCAACTTGGTATCATAGGTAAACTTGGCTTTACTTATGCAAGGATGCTTAAGAAAACTCTAAAGTAGGGGCAAAATAGCACTATTTGAAGCACAATGACATTCCCGTGCTTCCATTTTGCCAATCTCAGATAAAGGCAAAAGACAGTGTTTGAGATGATAAATCCAGAAAAATAAGCAAATGTCTTTATTTTAATTATAGGTAGTGATTTTGAACATTTTGTCTACTCAGAGACTATACAGCACAGGCTGTAGTATTACGACCTTCCTTGAATTTTCCTCTTTTGCCAAATATGAATTGATGAGAGAGCAAAATTGAATGGAGCTCCAGTAAAATTTCTGGTAGAGCCATAAGAAAAAGCAGGTAATTATTTCACAATACAGCAAGAATTTTGCACTGCGGACCGTACGAAATAGAGAAACACAGACTCATTGGCCCTATAATCAGTACTGCTGTTGGTTACGTGGACCTGTATAAAATGAGAATGTCCGTAGAGATTGTGTGTCTTATCTGAGAGCTTCAGCAAACCTTCTGTTGCAGCCTGTCCACAAAGAGAAAAGAGCGTATGGACGGATACGTAATGGGTACGCTGCAGCTGCACACAGTCCCAAAACACAAATGTACACGCCTGCTACATGCAGTGTAAAATCCTAATTGCCTAGACCCTCAAAAAGCACTACCTGATGGACCACACTCTACGAGATGACTAAGAGACAGCTCTTTGGGTGGCTTCAGCATCTGAGAGTGCCATCTAAGGGGTTTTAATGATGTGGCCGTTTTTGGCATGAGCGCAGCTTCATTTGCAGAAATGTGATGTGTTACCCTGAGGAGGAAACAAACTTGTGCAAAAATCTAGCATTCTTGTGGTGCACTTATGAAGCACTTCTCTCCTTCTCATTTTCTAGTCTTTTGTGTCTAGCAAAAAATAACTTTAAATAATTAGGTGATTATAAAAAAAACAAAAAAACAAACAAACAAAAAACAAACCCCAAAAAACCCAACCTCAACATTCTGGGAACATAACTGGGTAGTACATACACTTAGAAGTGGAAAAAACTGAAAACCAGAGAGACCTCACTGGGAGGCTGAATTTAGGACTGAATTTACAAAGGTACTCAAGTGAAGACAGCAGAGCAATTTCTAGGTTCAATGCCATGTTGCATGTGGATACATCCAAAATCCTTCCTTAGCTATAAAATATATGTCAGAATAACCTGTGCAAAATTATGGCTCTAGTAGAAAGGGATGAAGTGCAGGTAAGTGTTCATAAATCAGATGTAGAAATGAAAATTAAAATTGTAAATTTTAACCTGGCACATTCTGGATTTACAAAAGCCATCAAAATACAGCCATCTCTTTTCACTGAGCTGGTTTAACTTTGTACCTTTGAAGAAAGGAGGAAATGATGCAAGTACATTTCCCTTTAGGATTTGTTTAAACTAATACAGCAACCTCTGTATCTACATCTTTATATTTGTAATTTACTACAAAATTCCTGAATTTCTCATTACTGCAAGAATGAATGTGAAAATAAATAATAATATCCCAAAAAGTGTTTCAGAACTGATGTAACGATTCCCATGGAGCCATTAAGTTTCATCATTTCCATAAATTCAGTCTCCATGCAATGAGCTCTTTATGAAAGGGCATTTAATTGCCTGATAGGATATAATGGCTCCTTTGCATCAATAATAAAGTCAATAATCTGCATTTTTTTAAACCTCTCTAAATATCCATTGACACAATATGCTGTTGCAGTCCTAAGTCCTTCAGGCCCATTGGACTACTAATATAAAAGGTTTGAAGCTATTAAATATACATTTAACATGATAGAATGTTATGAGTCTATTGGAGGTCAATGCTGTAAAATTATGCCTCTAAAAATCCTCCTCAGAAAGTAATTTATGGCATAGAATATGTTTATTAAAAGTCCCTGACTACAGATTTATGTGGTTTTATGTGAAGACTGCAATTGAATATGCTTGGGGACCAGTCCTGCGAACACTTTCCATGAAGTTCAGAGCTTATTACCCTACATAATCCCTCCTGGAGTCAATTGAAATACTCCCAAGAGTAAAGTTACTCATAGTCATAAGTATTTGTAGCTTCATGCCCTTAAACTTGTTTCCACAGCTCTGCCTCTGATTCACTGTGTGATCTAGCAAGTCATTTAATTAGTTGTGCTTATCTGAGAAAGGGAACCATTTAATGGGTAAACAGTAAGATAAACTGTGTGTTTGCTATGTACTTAGATGGACAGCACTATTGGTTACTATTTCTGCAGCTCTGCTTTTAATTATCAGCTATGTCAGTGGTAATGACCAATTAAAAGAAAGAAAAACATTCTCAGATTAAACAAGATATTGAAATCCCTTTGGGACATACCTCACATTGGAGAGAAGAATGAAGAAATAAGCCTGGCTAGATCTTCACACTGGGACAGCAGAGGATTTACATACGTTTGTAGGTTTTTTGCTCATTCTAAAATCAAATTCTTCCATGATACATTAATTTGCTTAAGCGTTGAGGCCCATCTACGTGGCTGTGCCACCGCATTAGCAGGATGATACAAGGAATAGCAGGAAGACAGAATTTTGAGCTCACTTAAACCATACACAAACTTATTATGCTTTTCTTTTACTTCTATATACTTTTCTTGAACCTTATTACTGTGCTGTGAGTACTTAGGTGACAATTAATAAAGGTCTGCCAAAGAAAAACAAGACAAAAATGTAACAGAGTATCACTATTTCATGTTTTAGTAGTGAGCTTTTTCCTACTGGAGAAAAGTAGCAGTGACTCTTGCTCATTCTGGACTCCTTACTGTCTTTTGACTTCCTCCATTTTTGGGGGGTTGTAAGGCATTAGGCAACAACAACAATAATATCACGCCCAGCTAGGTGGAGTTGAGCCAAGCCTTGGTGAGAACATGAAAATATGGTTTAGATAACACAGTCTCCTTACAAACATTTTGAACTTCTATCAGAATAAGTTTCCTTTCTACACGAATATGACTTTTCCCCATTAGTAACTTGCTAATAACAAATAAGAGGTTTTGGAAGACTAATGCCGCAGACCTTAAGAGCACACTTTATTTTAATACCAACAAAAATCTTCAAGTGTAGTACACAGACACAACTCTGTTGACTTCAGCTGATTTACAACAGTGTCTAGATTGTTCTGTCCAGCACTGACATCCCTACAGTAGAGGTGAGATAAATATTAACACTGAAAGAAGTGATGTCGTGTAGTCCAACCTGCACACGATGACTATATCTGTCGACCCTCCACTGAGCCTCTTCTACACTGAACGTTATGGAAGATCCATCTAATCTGTGGCACCCCCCACAAATCTTCATTCTTTCTATGTTCATAGCTTGTCTTTCCCCTCAAAGCTGTTAGCAAAGCCCTGAATGGATTCATCATAAAAACTAACATATTACCATAAGCTAGGAAAGGATTTTCAAAGAACTGTGCTACCAGTTGATAAAGGATTTGGGAGGCTGTAAATCTTGCATTATTTATGTAATACACTGTACATGAGAAGCTGGGTTAACATACAGTTCAGCATGGGCATATACCATAATGAAATCTTTGCCTTTAGGTAAAGGCCAGAACTAAAGGGAGACAGTCAGGAGCTAAATTGCTCCAGTCACAAGCCAACATCTATTAGGGCTAGCAGTACAAATCTCACAACAACAACAACCAAAATTTATTTAAAAAAAAATTAATCACAATTTGTTTTTAAATGAAAGGTAAAATGCCAAATGAGTTTATTAGCAATGTAGGACAGACTGCCTAGCTGTAAAGACATTGCTGTGGATCATAGCAGAAGTTACTGAGCTTGCTTCCATTCCCAACAGTTTCTTGTGGCTGTACTTTGAAGGGTAAAGCTGTAGAGGAAAGGGATTTTCAGTTATTGAAGACTTATGATATGGTTGGCCAGCAATTAGGATAACCTTGGATCTAACCACTGTGCTAGTGACTATGCCCAAACCAGAACTGTGTCCCAGACCTTAGACACATGACACATTATTGACTGCCCTTTCAAAACAAATAAGGGGAACCCAGAGCACTTGTTAAGGAGGCACTTACTTTAAAGCTGTTATAAATTTTTGAATAAACTTATCTGTACTACGTACATAGATCCCAGGAGATCCATGTGCAGGATTGAACTCTGGTCTTTGACACCTGAGCCTCGGAACACATTCGGTGCCAGTTGCGATGAGCTTTCTACTAACCATATTTACTGCAGTCACTAAGAGGAGAAAACACAGTATCAGTGACTCAAATTCTGGATCTTATTTCTCCTGCTAATCCCTGCACTACTTTTCAGATGTCAGAAATCTTATAATAAGAAGGTATAAAAATTATATTGCATACCTGGCCTTACATTATACCATTTATTTGTGAAATTTACCAATTCTTACACTAAAGCTACAAAGCTACACGTACATTTAGAAATCTGAGGTGCAGAGTCTTTGAAATGAAGTGGGGATTTTTTTGTTTGCCTTTTTTTTTTTTAAAATTTTCCCCAGTGAAAGCAACTAGCAGAAAATCATTTCCCCAATGACCCAGTTTTGTATAATAAAATGAGAATTTACTGCAGACTACTTCTTAGTAAGAAAGAGAAACTAAAATCTTAATCCTGTGATTAAATTAGTGTAAGATGAGTCTCAGACCTACACAAATCTTCAGTGTTAACTGGGCAAAAGGGTCTACTCATGTATATCATATTTAATGCTGAGGTCTGGAGTTAAACTCAGAACATGCTGGACTCCAGTGAAATAGTGTGTTTTGAACTGGAGTGAACACTGTGGGAAATTCTATCTTGGCTGTAATTTCATCAGCTGCTTTGGGGACCGCACATCCTGGATTCAGTTTCCTAATTAAAAAACAACAACAACAAAAAAAAAAAAAAACCACACCCAACACAAAACCAAAAAAAGCACACACAAAAAAACACCCACCAAAAACTACAACAAAAACCCAAATAATAAAAACCTGGAGAATGTCAGAAGAGTACTGATTTTTTTAATGAGACAGAGAGAAACAGGTGAGATGGGTGTGGGGGTGTGCATTTAGAGGAGCACTTGAAACCAAGAAAAGTGTTCAAGAGAAGGATAGAGTCTTCCAAATCACATCATAATTAGCCTGAATCTTCACATTCATCTCACAGGCTTCGGGAGGCGGGGATGGGAGCAAGTGATGAACTTTATTTGATTGAGCTGGCTTTTAAGAAGTATTTAATTTTTTTTTTTAAATTTTTTAAGTACTTAAATTAGTGTCTGTGGGGCATAGGTGTACTGACCAGTATGATTCAGATCTTGTGAAATACTCTGTGGAAAAGGCCATTTAGGATTTCAGAGGAAATACAGAGGTATTTGTCCTGTAATGGAAGCCTGGAAGAAGGTTGCTTTCCTACTGTCATGGAAACCTCTATTTATCTGTCTAAAGGGGAAAAGATGGATGTACTTGATGGCGAGAAGGAACGAAAGCCCATTTACAAAGATAAGAAATTATTTTAAACAGAGGCTTCCCGGAATTATCAGCTACTGAGACAATATATAAAAGCAAACATTTCCTACCCATTTGTTATTCTTGATCCTGACTTGAAGAAATTTTCACTGGAAATTTAGGAATACTTCAAAGTACTAGCTGAAGACATAGGCTGCCACCTGCCCCAAGCCCTGGAAGTTAGAGGGGCTATACCTTCAAGAAACTGAAAAGAGGAGCAGGTAACAGCTTCTTTAACATGAGCCTTTTGAATTGCAAAGAAATTCCTCTCAAAGAATGGAATCCCTCTTTAGGAAAAAAGGGATTTATGCCTGCACCAGTTAGGCAAAACTAGGAGCACCACTGAACAGAAGAAGGAAAAAAAAGAACTTGCAGCACCACAGGGGATCTTGAAATTTCTGAACTTTCATGCATTTTTGGCAGTAGAAATTGTTTGTCTGTGAAAATAGGGCACAGAAAATAGCACAGTACAGCACCAATTGCTTGGCACTGTTTACGCACTCCCTGGGTAGAGCTCTCTCCTTTCATAACTTTCTGGAGCTCTGTACTAATTTCATATATATACACACCAAGCTACAAAGAAACTAAGAAAGAAATCTATATTTTACTGCTGTCTTGTATGTGAACTGTTGAAGTATGAATTTTCTTTTTATGGTATTTACAGCCCCTAGATCTTTGCGGAAAGCTAAGCCAGGGATAAAACAAATATGAGGCTTCATTCTCCTTTTCACTTGCATTGATAAAACAGGAAGTGCGATTCCTTTGGCTTCAGACAAGTTGTTCCTTATTTACATTGGCATAAAAGTGAACTACTGTTCTAATAACCAGAAGAATCTCTATTGACAATTGGTGTATAAAAGAACTCAAAAATGGAGGACAATCATATCTTACAAAACTGAAGATAAGAAACGCAGTACTTGGCAATGTGTTAGATTTTGCTGTCTTTCATAGCCAGAATTTTGGAGTGCACCAAAGCTGTGGATCAACACGGATAGCATAGCTGTGACAGAGCCAGCCTTACGACCTGTGATGCGAGCACTTCCCTGCTCTGGCCACAACTCCTCTGCTCCCTGGGAAAAAGGATATCGCAGTGTTAGTCTACTCTGATGTAAATTACAATTTACATCACTTTATTATGCATTGGTCGCAAAACAGTTTAGTTTCATAAGAAGCAGAACTAGATTGGAAAACATTTTCAACACAGCAGAGTTTTGTCAGGAAATGCCGTTGACTAAACCCAAAATGTTTTGCTCAACATTTCTCTCTTTCTTTCTGAGACTCACACATATTCTTGACTGAATTTCTAACAAGCTGTTGGAGAGCCCGGTACTTCCACACTGTGTAACGCCAAGGGAAGAGCTAAACACGCGCTCACACATGCACTGCAATAGAGCTGACAGATTCAGGTTATCCGCACCACGGTGCCAAACTTCACGTCAGGGACATGAGGACAGAGGGCCTAGGACCTTCAGCCTTACCACAGAGTAAGTTCAAAGATACAGATATTCATACATACGTAAATTACTCAAAGTATGTTCTGTAACTGCTAAGAGCTTATAAATAAACCCACAATACAATGCTTATGTTACGGTGCACATATGCTAAGTTATTTATATAGGAATATCCTGAAGTAAAACACAGCAGAACTTACAAACAAGCTAAGACTTCTCACAAACAGTAAGATAATCATATGCGCAAGTAATAAAAGTCTAGTTTAAGCTCAGTAAGGAGGTGTTGAAATGTTCCCTTCCCCCAACAGACTTTTTTTTTTTTTTGAAACAATTAAGGAATTCTGAAAATTTTCAAGTATTCCTTAAAACAAGATCGTATTTGTGATATGAAATAAGCTTCCTGGGACCCGCAGCTGAAAAGGATGTCAATTCTGTAGAGCATCTTTTGGGGCTTCTAGGGTAGTCAGCAGTATTTTCCCAGGTTCCCAATCAAAGGTAGCAATGGGAGAAACTGCATGAAACATGAAACAGGAAACAGTTACACATGGTGAGAGCTTGTTTCAGATGGTCCCAGACTGAGTGTCAGCTACGCCCAGAAACCTTGCAAGCTGTAGTTGTGGCCAAGGCTTTGATGCTTAAGCGTAAAGGCACAAGACTCGAAGTCCCACCCTCAGAGATTGCCTTGGAAAAAAAGGAACACCAAAGCCCAGAGATTTTGATACCTGAGCAGTAATGGTGTATCTGAAGTAAGTCCTACAGATGCACCAGGTTACAGCAGGTAACCCAAAGATGATCTAAGCCATATAACTGGAGATACTCAAAAACGCAATTGTGCAAAAAAAGGGAAGGGAGAGGAACGATCTCTGTACAGCTCCATCATTATATTCAGACTGTTTTAAATGTTTGGTTTTTAAGCAACACAGAGTAATTAAAAATAAAGAAAAATCAAACACTATCAAGCTGTCCATGCAGAGAACTCTCAATAATTTTCTAGAATTGCCCACTCTGATGTTATTGGAAGGCTTCTGAATAAACCACCCGTAGCACCAGCTTTAATGGCTGCTCAGTTGTCTCACTATCAGCTGCACAAAAGTATCCTTCCTGAAGCCACTTTTGGAGAATAACTGCTCAGATTAAAATCTCCAGCGTTTAAATTACACAGGCAGCCATCAGGGTGCAGTATTCAGATGATATTAAGTGTAGTACATCAGTTCTCATTTTATGCACAGCTACATCACTGTGCTCTTATTGCGTCAGCGTGGTACCATGGGACGCTCCAGTTCTATAAGGAAAAGATGAATTGTTAAAAACAAATGTTAATTTTGCTTTCTGTCCTCTACAGACATGACAAAGATCTAAATATTTTATTTTGTTCTTAGAAAGGTGGGTTTAGTGGCTCTTTTCATTCTCTTTGACCAATTACCGCAGAAATATATCCAGAGATAGTAACCAATGCTCCTCATCATCAGCAATTTCTAGGAAGAGGTGTCACCGATTTGGCCCTGTACTCAAAGTCCCTGATTTTCCACACGAGCTGACACAGCAGCCTCTGCTCTTGCTTGAAGCCATCTCCAGTGCTCATCTTTTGTGCTTTCTGTAAACAAACAAGCATCTAACCCTGAAGAAAGCCAATTTCCAGACTCCAGAGAGTGCATGCCAAGTCACAGATACACAGTGTTGCTGGACTTGACTTTCATGTGTACATATCAATGTATGAGCAGTGCTACCTACTGTGACACGAAAATATGCAGCTCTGTAAATACATTGTGGAGTTCAAAGTATTCCTGTGTTTTGCAGGTTTCCTGCCTGCATAGTTCTTTATGTGAGCTTGTGTTCACACAGCCAGAGTGGGGTAAATAATGTGGTCGGTAGGAACTAACCAGCAATAAAGCAGCAAGTTCTCAGAGAACCCAACGGAGAGCAAGAGAAACAAATACCACTTTTAAAAGAAGAATATGTATCTCTCTCTTTATGGGTATTCTGCAAAATATAGAATTTGGAAGCATCTTGCTTAGATCTAATTTTAACACTAAAAGCTTACAGGGATGAGAAATGTGGTGTTGGTACCATTGTTGCATCCAGGATTACCAATAGTGAGAGAAACACATACCATTTTTAAAAGAAGAATATGTATCCATCTCTTTATGGGCGTTCTGCAAAATACAGAATTTGGAAGCATCTTGCTTGGATCTAATTTTAACACTAAAAGCTTAGATACAGGGGTGAGAAATGTGGTGTCGGTACCATCATTGCATCCAGGACTACTGAGGATACTGTGGTATGGTACAGCTAGGATTACCCATCAATTGATCTAAGATCATCCTAGAGCAAGGCATTTCATCTGATTATCTCTCTATCATTCTGTGAAAACATAATCACACTGCTACCCTCTGTAGATTGCTTCCACAAGCAAGAATAAACGCACTGCCAAATCCATACTTTGGCCACATGTGTCACGTACAAAAGTCACTATTTTTTCACTTATAAAAATGCATGTTATGTATCTATAAAGATAACAGTTGAGCCTGTAATAGGTTGTAGTTTAAGGCTTTTTACACATCTGTCTGGGTTCTTTTAATTCTTTTTTTGGTGGTGCATGATTGCACTTTTTATTATTATTTTTAAATCTATTTCCCACATGAGCAGAATTGGGAGTGGGAGGCTCCACAGGAGAGATCTCTGTCATTTGCACTAATGACACTCCTGGTAACAATGGTTATTACCTAAAATGATCAGGGCTACAACGGAATGAAGCTTTGCCAGTGGGCAAGTGCATATGGGGAGAAAAACGCAGGAGTATCAGCACAGTCATTTTGCAACCTAGGTGATACTCTTTTGCCTTCTCCTACTCCATTCTTCACTCCGCCTTTTTCTACTCCAAGCCATACTCATTCTGCTCTATTTCTGCAGAAGATCCCTACTTCCATACTCTGTCCCTTGCTTTCCTCTTTTCCTTGTTTTACTCCACATGTTTCTTATACCCAGCCCTTGTTTTGCTTATCTACTGTCTTGTCCAGAATTACCTCTTTCCTCTGAGTCACGTCCACCCCAAATACATACTCAGCAATTTTTTTTGCCTTAGGCTTTTCTGGATCCCTAGGTCCAGTCCATTTGTTCAAATAACAGGGGTCACACCGTAAGAATCAGCTTCTAATCCAGTTTTCTACGTGTTCTCATCTAAGCTTTACACAAAAGTCTTGCCTCTGGTGCCAGCTCTGGTTCACTGCTTTTGCCTCTGTGATGCAAGGATGCGTAACAATTAAAAAGATATATTTTTAAGTTTCTTGTAACTGTTAATATTTCACTGACTGAGAAAATAACCTTAGAGATTACCACAAGATCTGAAATACTGGTTATAACATTCTATTAGCTGCTGTCACGATTTCTGCATGCTTAGATCTACTTTTTTCCCCTAATAAATCCCTGTGAATCATTTGAGAAGCTGAGTTCTACATCCCATAATGATTTTCAAATTATTCAAGAAACATTCCGAAATCAACAGGAACAGTTCTTGAGCAATTAGAATGAAGATCTGTTAGATCAATAAGACACCAGATATTCAAGTTACTGTAAAATAGAATAACAACACAACTTTCATTTCAGCGTGGTAGGAACAATAACGCTGCAAAGTCCTAACATGAGATAAGTTCTCGAACTTTACCAGACTATCTAATTTCAGAAGCTCAGGTTATGACTTTATTGCTGCCCATAATGAATGCTACGTACACCACAATATTTCTGCTCTCTAGTTGTATCGCACATTAGTGACTGTAATTGATTTGTTATTAGTCTTGCATACTTGACTTTGTTTAACAGGTTGCACTGAGCATCATAAGTACTTGTAAGTATGTATATGTAGCCTTTAAAATGCTGACTTGAGCTGGCTCTGTGTGAGATAATTGTTTTATATTCATTACTATATTGTTTTCTTGGAATTTTTTTTCTGTCTATATTAGTTCCAATTTTTCATGAGCAGTTTAATATTAATTTTTCCATTATCCTGAATTTTACTGAAACGTGTTCATACGTTCATTTATTTCAGAGACTGACACAGATACAGCACCCAGCAAGTCTTTCTCTAATGTTAACAGATTGGAACCACTGTGAGGAAGTAATGGTCAGCTCAGGTGAAGTCTGTAAAACAAACTCTCATGAAACTGGTGAAAAAAAAATTAAGGATGAAATTTGTTTCCGTAGACAGGATAATATGTGGGGTAAGACTGGATATAATAGGCAGAGGTCCCTCACAAAAACATCTTTTCATCTTTCTTGCAATACTAATGTTTGCCATGAAGGTCAAAAGAGGCTAGAGTGGAAGGTAGGACTGGGGGATTCAAAGCCTGTGTGGCCAGATTTGAGAGGCACTGAGTGGCTGGGGCTCCAACTCTGAGGATGCACCAGTGGATTAGGCTGCACTTTATAGCCACGAATTTACTTGCTGGTCTAATAGTTTCCTAAATCTAAAGTTTGTCCAGGTTTTGAGACTATTTTGTCATGTCATTGCAAGTTCTCTTTTTTTTTTTTTTTTAGGACAATGAAAAAGATTACAAGACCATCTATGTTTCTGCTGTATTTCTTGCTCTGTTTAGACTTAAATCAGAAAATCAAAATAATGATTAAAAAAATGCATGTAATGCCTAAAAAGCACAGAATATTATCTAGAAAGGCTGACACAATGGAGGGATGAGCTTCCTGAGAAGTCAAAACTAGCTATGAACAAAGTTTTCAGAGCAAGGAAATAACCATAAAGCCTCCTCCAGGTGTATAAAGTGGAGTGAAGCTGACAAGAGAAGACATTAGACCACGGCAGGATATTTGAAGGAAGTTAATAAAGAAGGAGCATAATATAGCCCCAGAATTTAATTAGGTCCCCATAGTGTTTGCAAGAGGAGCTAAAGTTGGAAAGCAAGCAATAAACAGCACGCTTAAGTTTTCCAGTAAGTATTGTGCCTAAAGGCCATCAGGTTAATGTTCAGATTTAATGAAAAAATGTACGTACACTAGAGGGTTAAAGCATACATCAGATCTATTTACACTGACTTAAGTCTCTGCTGGGTGGAGGGGGGCGAGGGAGGAGAGCTCCCTCAAACATAAAACTCATTCAAATACTGCATGATCACATGGAAAAAAGTCTAAACTAATTCTTCTCTTACTTGAACGCATATTTTCTTTGATTTTTTTTGGCAAGTTGAGCTAATTGATAAAAAAAAATCCTTTTTCAGGAAATTCCAATATTTTGAAGAAAATTAGTTAGACCATAATAATTAGACATTTATATTAATGTTTGTTTTGGTTTTTTACACTGTGTCTGGGCCCACTTTCCAGGCTCACCCTCAGAGAAGTCAGGCTCAGGAACAGGAACCCAAGGCTCCTGTAGACTATTGCCCCAGAGATGGTGCTGCAGCCCCCCCGGAGCACTGGAATTTCCTCTCCAGAGCTGCAGGGACACTCAGGAGCTGGGCAGGTGAGCTGGAAAAAGGATTACTTTCTCAGGTAGAGGTTAATTAAAGAGACATGCTAGTGCAAAATATTTAGATTCACAGGAATTTTGAGGCTTTATCCAACAACGTAAATACTGCCAGAATGGCTTCAATAGGCAGCCCCATTTCCTCATATCTTACTACTACTGAATTTACTAAGCAAACACCGCATATTATGGACTAAGTACCTGAATCCAGAGTCCCTGATATCAATGGATGTTCCATTGACAACTTTAGATTATAGACCCTTACGAAGACATTACCCATTTCAAATGACCTCTTATTATGCAGCTAAAAGCAACCAGAGATAAGACATTCTTGAAGCTGATAAAAAGCCTCCAGAGCAGTGGTTCTCAAAATTAGAGTTGCAGCCTCAGGTTGAGGTGTGAAGAGGTTTTTCTGCAGGGTCACAATATATTCTACAAACTTAAGATCTCATTGTAAAGGAAATTACTTCCAGCTCTTCTGGAAACAAAGATAACCTTCAGAATGTAAATATCTGACGCATTTTGGTTTATTGAATATACCATAATAGGGAATACCCAGTTTATGATGCTTTCTACGAGAATAGGGAAATTATTCTAGTCTGATGCTATAAACACAAAATAACAAATTTGTTAGTGTCAAATATAGGTACTGTCTAACCAATCATGATGTGGTAAACTATTTCAGCTGGGTTTCTGTTGTTGAAACAGCACCAGAATTTGTGACACAACTCAGAGGGCAGATATGCTCTGAAAGGCTATAGGATGGAAATGGCTTGATTTAGGGTAGGCTAAAGATTATTGAGTTTAAGTTTCAAATACCCTGGTTGATTAAAGAAGAAAAGTTTAATGTCCAGGGAGACTAGAAACTGCCACTGTTTAAAAGTCGTAATGCAAAGAAGTACTAAAATAGTGAGAGGGAAGTTTCAGAAGAAATTAGGGGTTCACTGAAAATGTAAAAAGGGCAAAAACTACAAAAAACTTCCTTCTTCACCAAGAATAAGCAT
Source organism: Chionis minor (assembly GCA_013398295.1). Taxonomy (NCBI): domain Eukaryota; kingdom Metazoa; phylum Chordata; class Aves; order Charadriiformes; family Chionidae; genus Chionis; species Chionis minor. The sequence continues at coordinate 243,013 of VZSF01002711.1, read as the reverse complement.
GTGTTCATCCATAAATATCCTGCTCCCCAGGATAAAATTTCACTACACTTAAGATGTCCTTTAAGGTGATTGGTAATACACTGCAGGGGCTGAACTGTATAAGCATTTATCGGCCTATATATATAGAACTATAATTCTAACTCAAAAATACTGGTCATATACAAGGGGCATTGGATGATCCAGTCCTCCTCCTCCTCATCAAAAACACAATCTGATGCTTACTGAATTTAATAGGCATTATTTATTCAGTGTTATCTCACAGGAATAAAAAAAATGACAGGTTTTGTGTTGGTGGGGTTTTTCTCCGTTGTGGGTTTGGGGTTTTTGCCTTTTTTTTTTTTTAAAAGACAAACAAAAAACAAACAAAAGAAAAAAAACACAAAAGACCTGAATTCTCAGTGCTCCAGTGGAAATTAATATACATAACCTCATCTTTTCAGAGGTCACTGTAGTTCAAAACACTTGTTGCTAAAAATGTTTTTTGATCACTGGTTTGTAGCAGAGTAACCTACGGGAAATGGAACTGGCATTAAAAGGGAATAAGAGGCGATTTTTAGAGGGAAAACTATCCTATAGGAAAAAGAAAAGAAAATAAACATATGTGGAGAAACAAGCAGATAAAATTCACTGTCCAAAGCACTGAATGACATGCTACAATTTCATTAATTCACATCAGTCAAGCATTTGGTCCTATATCACCAAACTGAGCTGTTGTCATAAAACATATAAAGGAATTAAAGACAGACCTAGGGAGGGCTGTAAAGAAAGAAGGGGAGTAAAGAGACAAACAGTTCTGAGAATAGGAAAAGGGAATGAACCTGACAGACCAAGTGGCCTTTCCCTGCTCTGTAGATTTTTTCCAATAATAAACCTATTTAAAGAGTAAAATTATTGCAAATCTGTCCCTACAGTTACTGTAGTGATAATGAAAGCCATTAAAATGAATATTTGATAAATGAATAAATGAATAAAAATGAAGGGAATAAATGAATGGTAAATGAATATAAATACTAAATGGTGAAAATTAAATGAATAATTCTCTTAAATGAATAAATCCGCTGTGCTTCAGTTTATTAGTGCTCTATACAGATTAAATTCCTCTTAAATAGCATCTTGAAAGAAGTTTACACTGCACCACAAGGATGTATATACTGGGGGTTACCAGGATAATGGAAAGTAAACATCTGCATGTGTGCCATTCCTCTGTTTCTTTAGCACACACCAAAACCAACAATTTAATTATTAGTTAGATTTTACAGTTAACTGCAGTCAGTGGCTGTTGCGGAGGCAGCAGTATCTCATTTTTTGCCTGAGTTTTTTAAATTCTCTTATAGCAACTGTGCATTTCCTGTACTGTTAATAATTAAACTTGGCATTGTACGAGACACAAATATCAGTATGTTCAGACAGTACAGTCTACAAGTCAAAGAAGAAGACAAGAGTTGAAGACAGGGAGATAGAAAGATTGCTCAATATAGCAGCAGCTCTCTGAAAAAAAAAAAAAAAGAAGAAAAAGGAAGACTTGATGGAGCAATTATTAAATGTACAAGGAAGAAATATTCTGAACAGGAGGACAGAGCTATGTAGGTTGCAGCCAGGAAGAGATACATAGGGCTAGGGGAGTAATTTAAAGATGGAATGACATGGTCAGAAAAAAGAAATATTTGTCAGCAGTCAACATCATTAAACTAGAAAAGAGTTCCCAAATTCACATTACTATTACTGAGAAGGTTAATCTGTCCAATTCAGTCCTTATTCAGCCCAGGCCCGCAGTCACTCTGGCTGGGATTGGCAAAAATAAACTTGTATCTCATCACCTTTGTCATTTCATTAGCATCAATATTTGTGTGCAACTGCCTCCTTATTTCCTTAAGTATTTCTAGTGCAACCTGCTGCTAGGTCCAAAAACAGGAGCTTGACTATGGATCTTGTAGAATCTATTGAGATAAACTTCTGTTGTTGTTTAAAAGAAAAATGCAGCTCAACTCCACTAGGAGTTTTTATCATTTTTAGCTGCGCAAAATTAAACTGCTCTTATGCTGTACAAAACATTCCCCCTCTTGCACTCTCCCACTGTTAAATTCTGAGTGCTCTGCAGAAGCACAGGTCCCAGTAATTGAGGAACATGATGGTCAGTACAAACAAAGCCCCACAATATCCATTCGTACGTTCCCCCTGAGCCTCCCTAGCAGAGGAAATAAAGAACTACCTCAATTCCTCAGATTTAAGCACCAGATCTAGTCTATATACAATGCAAGACTCTATCCCTCTATAAACCAAACAATGTAAATTATGCTCCAGAGTCACATAAATCTCAAAAATAATACTGCCTACCTGGAACCCTGAAAGAAAGCAAGCCCCTTTTGAACTGCTGCTGGATATTTCACTGCACTTCAATTGTCCTCTCATCCACTGGAGAAGATGCAGTAAACAAAGACAGCTGGGAAACAGCCCAAGCCATCAGGTGGTTCTGATATAACTGCACCCTGCTTTGGGATTAGCTCTGCACAGCTGCAGCCATTTGGTCACTAACGTCATTGTTTCTTAAGTAGGTCTCACTGGGGAATTGGGCCTGTCTTTTTGGTAGCTACGAAGTTACACCTGTAAGCTTTAGTCCATAATGAGTCTCATGATGAGGTCCCTGCATTTTGAACCAGTGCTTCTCCTTCCAGAATGTGGTTCTTTGTTTTGCTGTTTCTTTAACAGAGCTTAAGGTTTCTAATCCAACAGAAGTCTTCTACTTCTCAGTTGGTAATTCCTTCCTATTTCATACCTGGTGTAGCTTCTGTACCCCAGTTCTGAAAACAATTATTACAATATATATTCTGAACATCATAACCAAAAAAATTGCAAATACAAAAGTCTGCATAAAAATGGCCAAGCGATCTTATGATGGGTTCATATTTTTGCCATGGAAGGAGTCAAGAGCTGCATCCCAGTATTTCCTAGCCTTGATGTTTAAAACAAAATTAGTAGGTTAAAACAAGCAGGCATCAATCAAGCCAGAACAATGAATAAGATGCTCACAATTCATTAAGCATGACATGCTGTGCCCTGTAACCCCTGCTTCCTTTTTCTGACTCTTAAAAAGTAGGACCTGGCCAGTGAATGCTTAGTATCCAGCTACCCGTTTCTCCTTCTCCTTATTTATTTCTACATCTGTCACCTTGGTACACTTACAGAACTAAAGTTACACTGGATTTCATACCTGCCAGAGTTATCTGTTGGTTTTGCAGCATCAGTTTTACTTGATTGGTTAATTTGGCTTTGAATCAGTAACTAGGAAAGGCATTTCAATAGCTTTAATGCTCTGCACCACATTTGAAATAATTTTTTTTTCATTATCTTTGTTATCATTGTATTGTTTGCCAAGCCCCAAACCTGTTGATATCCCTCAAACACTTCAACTCTTTAAGTTAGAATAAGACTGATCAGCAAAAAATTCTGAAATCCGAAGTTCCATGTGATCTTATTTACTCATTAAATGCCAAAAAGCCATTTTGTGCTCCTCATTCCCTTTTATAGCTATTGACTGAAATGTTGCATCAGTATCAATTACATGGATTTGAAATGGTGAGAATGGTGGAGAAGCAGAGAATGAGATTTCACGATCACATCAAAGCCATAAATATTGTCATTCTTACTGTTCTAATGTCCCTTAAGCTTTATTTAATGGTTAATTGATTGCTAAAAAATCTTTCAGCTTCATTTAATTTTCAAGAACGTGGCCTCGTTAGTATGTTGCAAGGGCTTTTTTTTTTTTAACACCAAAGTTATATATTATGTGGCATGAATTATAAAGCAGTTGTCATGGAGATGTTGCTAATGCAGGAGACTATATGCTGTGTACTTTGAAAACAGATATGTGGAGCATATCTGTTTACAAGCACCTTTTCTGAATGCCTTGCAACTGGTGGTTAGGATATTACCTGGATAGTTTATTGCACTGTGCCTGAATATTAAGCAATTGCAGTGATATGTCCAGGTAGCTCTTGCTTTACACCTGCCTAGACATTACACTGGAAATTTTAGCCGTATTCAAAGACCGTAATGAGGCAGTGAATTGAAATATATTGAATTGCTCTGAAGCGTATGACTTATCAAAGAAATGTAGAAATTACAGAGAACTGAAACAGGTAATATTAAGAGCTTGAGATTCAGGACTTCTTTGTTCCTTTGATATATCAATATTAATTAATTTAGCTAAAAAAAATGTAGGCATACAAAAGCATTCTTAATGAACCAGTGCCTGCAATCTGGTGGTTCAAGACTTGCTTACCTCTATGAGATTTTGGTAAGTAGGTTACAGAACCGTTTCCCTCTGTTTGCACAGCTGTGAAATGGGGACATTTATGCCTAATTATCTTTACAAACTGCTTTAGCACTCTCAAGATTGAAAATACCATTTAGATGCTAGAAAAAACACCTCTACCTCAAAAGTTTTTCAGACGATAATATTAACCCATCTTTCTTAAGATGTGTATGTATACAGTGTTATTAATCTTAAGTAACTTTTATTCTTGAAGCATCATATTCCATCCTTAACAGTCAGTTTGACAATGTATTTGCTTGCATGCTATTAAACAACACAAGCTGGCATGTAGGCCTGTTTTGTAAGACAAACGGTTTTGAAGGAAGGTTTGCAGTATTACAGAACCTCGTAACAGCGAAGTATCATTATCTTTCTATCTTTTGTGGTTGTGCCTGCAGTAGATACAGGGTTTTCTGACAGAGAAAACAACATACAGCCTTACCAAAAATTGCTAAGGAGGTTTTGCATTACGCATTAAGTTCACTATTTCATATTTTCATAAATATACAGAAAATCATGATGCCTTGCAAAATGAAACTTAAGAGAGCGGTTCATGGAAAAATTATATGCTCCATTTACTCTGGCCTCCTATGCACTTTATTTTTTATTAACTCACTTATCCTTTATATGCAGGAGACCATCTCTCTAGTATGTAACCCAGAAGGGTAGACTGCAAAATGGGGAGGGAGTAAGCCAAAACAGGCATTTGCATTTCCAGCACAGAAAGTACATTCAGAAATTCACCACACATTAGAGAAGAAATGAACCACACACAGCTCTGTTGTTATTTCGAATGGTTTTTAGTCTAGAGAAATGAACAAAACTGAAAAAAAAAAAAAAGGGGGGGGGACGACGACACAATCCTAATGGCTTTTTGTGGACTGCAACACGCGATTTACACACCCCAAACCACTTCCTTTATAGCAGAAGGGACACTGTACTTCCCAGATATTTTTTCCTCCCTCAGTGATTCTATGGTTTTTGTCCCTTTTTGCTCTTGGGGACAACTTCCTTCTGAATTATACTAGCAGCTAATTATGATCTTATTGCCCTGGTGGCATTCAATGATCAGAAAAAATTTCAGATGGAAAATGCCTGCTCATGTCTTTCACGAGCAGGCAGGCTTTGCTTTTCTCACCAGGTTCTGTGTTCTCTCTCTGTTTTTTCCTTACAGATGATAACTGATGCCAGCTAAGGTTCTGCCGCAGAAAATTCAGTTTGTAATATTCATCTCCTTTGGAAATTATCCATATTTGTTAATACATGTGAAAACAGCAAATGCCTCACCCTTGCTAGACTTCTACCACCTATTAGACCATGCTAATTACAGTGGATAAGACTGCCTTTTGCCTACTGACCACTATTGAGCCATACTGTTGGGTTTTTTCCCCACTACTCTGTGGTCATGTCACCAACTTCAGTGGGCTAGGAACTCAACATAGTACTACAACTTCTCATGCAGACATACAGAGAAAGATCTTACTCATCTGCTGAAATATTCTGCTCTTTAATAATGTGACATATGTGCCAGCAAAGTAACAAAAACCTTCTTAAAACCTTTATGCAACCTTTTCCCCTCATTTGGCTGATAAGTCTGCTACTTTTAAAGAGAAAAGCTAAGGAGGGAACTTGAAGGTAAAAGTACAATTAAACATTAAACAAGATGACGCTAATCACAGTCTTTTCACTGGCAAAAACCCAGATTAAGTTAGAAATGGACCTGGCAAGGAAGGGAGCACAATATAAATTAGTAAAACTCTGTCAATTTATGACTAAGGTTGATGAAGGAAAAGTCAACAAATACTGTGAGAACCCAGATATTTTTTTTTAAATATCTAATTTTTTATACTACAAAGCGATACTTAGAAGTCATTGGTGATCTTTCTGTACTTTATCATTTACAGCACCCAAAAACAATCCTCACAGAAGACCATGACGTCATATTATCCACGTTTAGTTGCGGTCTTGAGGGCATGATTTCATTTCTACCTCTATTGAAATGAGCTGGGTTTTAAGATTAGAGGGCAGGAGTGGATGTTAAAATACCTGAGTTCGAATCCTGATCATGGGATGTCAATTATTTCAGTGATCTTCAAGTTTAATGTCCCTGGTTCAGGCTTGCTGTTTGCTGATCTCAGAAGATGTTGAAGATTCCACATGCCAAAATAAATAAGAAGAATCCTTCTCCCTTCAATCCTCTGCTCCTAATGAAAGCCAACAAATTATGTCTCAGAACTGTCAGGAAGCTTAGTAGCAACTTCACGTGCTCTGCAAAATTTACAGAGTCTCAAACTGAAAGCCAGTCACAGAATGGCAGAGTATATTCTTACCACAGAATATTAAACTTTAGTTTAATGTTCCAGTGCGATCTTCGTATTCATCCTGTTAAAACATGGGTAAGAATTTCATTGCACAGCTATAATAGAAATTTTGTTCTCTAGCTGTGAGAGCAAGAGCTGGATGAAATCAGAGAAGGCACAGGAAACAGTGTGGCCTGATGAACCCTGATAATTACTACAGTTTCACGGGCTGGACTGGCGTAGACCCTCTTAATAGCAGAGCAAGAATGACGCCAATTTTCATAAATTTCATAACATTAGCAGTGCTTCATGCAGATTAGGATGCAATGCTCTGGAAAAAGCAGTAAGGAACTAAGTAAATTTTTAGGCAAAGCTAAGCACCAAGAGTGGATCCTAGTCTTCATCCTGTAAGGCATCCTTTGTTCCCCATGTCACTCCAAAAGAATATGTACAGAACTGGAAAGACATTAAAGTCATTCCTACCATGTGACAGTGGGAGTGAATCATGACAGTTGTTCCTATTGTGGAGTGGAAAATGGCAACATGTGAGTCTGTAGAGACATTAAAGTAATCATTAATCCTTTTCTACTTGTCAATCAAAAATGTTGTACTCTTGGGGTGAGAATATGTTTGGCTGAGAAGAAGCTTTTAGTAAAATACATTTGGCAGATGCATATTTGCAGATGCTCATGAAGGATGAATCATGACATTTCCTGACAACAAACACACCAAAATGTCTGTTTTGCTACTCTGTTTGCCTTTGGATGTTGCGTCAGCTATGTATATATAGTGTATATGTATATGTTTGTGTAAAAATCAATCAAGCCCTAATGAAGAAAATTCTCTGCTATCTACATCAGAACGCAATGCTACCATAACAATATCCTGGGCACAAGAAAAACAGTGACGAACACACGAAACAATTGAATAGGTTCTTCAGAAAGGCTAAGATTTGTAATCATTCTGATGGCACAGACAATTTCTTCGATTATCTATGATGGTTATATTCTCATAGAAGTCTTTAATTTTTACCACCAAACCTCATCAAGGAAGATTCGTTAGCTAAAGACAGTTTATCTGAGATCAGTCAACACCTTCAGTGCAGAACACATTAAAGGAAATGGTGATTTTATCCTACATTTGAGTAAAGAATAGGAAATGAATGGCAAAAAGAATAAATAAATAAATAAATACACAGATAAATAAATAATTAACATTGAAATGGTCTCAACAGTTCGGTATTGTTTAGCATTATAACTGAAGTAATTTAATTATTAAGAGATATATATGAAAACCAAACCAAGCTAGCAAAAGGAAAATGAAGCAAATAAAAAATAAGACTAAGACAAAGAACATGGGAGAACACTAATAAAGATGTTAGATCAGTTTGAGCTGATGCTTAGAACCACATCAGATACCATGTAAAATGTATCTCATGTCAGAGTAGCCTTTAGCTATCTGAGGTTAAATTTTCAACACCCACTATTAAAGATACAGGTATTCTCTCACTTCAACATCACATTTTTTTTTATCTGTGAAAAAAGTTACAACTTCAAATTCATGTTGACAACTCTACAACATCCCAAGAAAAACATAATACTAAGGAACTCAACTCATAGATTGATTCAGCCTCATACATTCTTTTGTCTTTTTTAGTTTGGGGTGTAGGGGTTTTTTTAGGGTTTTGTTTTGTTTAGTGTGTTTTGGTGGGTTTTTTTTCTTGACTTTGAATTAATTGATTTTGTAAGGAGGAAGAACATGGCTAGTCCATAAAAACTTGTTATTGTAATATTTACAGTAAAATTTTAGTATGCCTTTGAAGTTGAATGCTGTTACATGTACTGTACAAGCTGCAGCCTCCAGGTGATACCTACTAGAGATCCATCTAGTCTGACCTGTGGCAGATCCAGAGCACCAAATCAGTATCAGTGAAATCACACAGGCCCTCAAAACACAGAGGCTACTAATGTAACAATGGTACAAATAATTTTGTCATCAAAGGCTTCAGTCTGTTGTACTAAGCTTTACAATACCTTTGTTCATTCTTAAGGATTTTTCCCTAAAACTAAACGTAGAGGTATCAATTGGCTCTTTAAAATGGATTTAAAAGCATTAAACAGCAATGTATCACAGTAAGTTTTTATTCACATCAATTCTGCTTGAGCACAATAGTTATGTTTGACCAAACAGTATCTTCCAGACAGTATCCAGCCTTGACATGAAGAAATTCACAAAAGCCATTTCTCTTGACTACATGTTCGAGTAGTCTTTTGTGAAAACATTTTGCCTCACTTATACTTTGAAATGTTCAGCTGCATTTTGCAGAGGAAACTGCCACTACGCCCACTATCTCCCCAACTAGGGGAAAAGATTAGGAAAAATTGCTACAATCAATGGGAAACCCACACTGTCTTGGAATAACGATAAACCCTTGGTTTGTGGATTGAAGGTGTTTCACCAGTATGGGTTTAAACAGATTGTGTTTGCTTGCCATCACTCACTGGTTTTGTATTCAAATAGTCAGGGCAATCATTGTTCTTTGCAGATGTAATCAAGCTGCAGTGCAGGATTCTGTTTCTGGCTAAGGATGTTTATTTGTTATTAAGTATAACATATTGAAAGTCATAGCAATGCTGATGGGTCAGCATAGATGCCTTCCATCATGAGTTACTGAGATGCATTTCTTCAAAAATCTCATAGATGAAATGTTTTCAGCTAGCTGAGGTTAATAAAGATAGCTCCTTCATCATCTCAAGGAATGGAGCCAATAACGAGTAACAGAAATAATATCATAAATCATTCTTTATAAAGCAGGGTTGACTATTATTTGCTAAAATGCCTTTCACGGTGAATTTGCATACTCTTACTTGTTGAATGACAATAAGAAAGCAAGAGGAAAGGTCACAGGGGACACAAGAAGGTAAAATACTGCTACATAGTACCGTATTTGATAGCTGGGATTGATTTACAGAATAAGCCACCAAGCAATCCTGCCTACAAGTTCAAAGGGCATGTGAGTCTATTCATAAGGAAACAATCTAAATTCCTGGAATTTTGAACAGTTAGCTGCTCAGAAAGACCTGGATACCCCTAAAATGAAATAGCGTATATATATATATATATGTGTGTTTTTATTACTGCCAGTCTCTTACCATAATTTTTGTATTAATATGTAGGGCTAGTTTTTGCTCACAAGATGGCAGTGTTGATTATTACACACTGCTTCACCGCACCTTCCTCCAGCAAAAGGTCTCTGAGCTGCTACCCAGAAAAAACCACACAGGGTGGAATTGCCTAGAGGACTGCATCTCCACACCTGCCTACCCAAAAAGGAGACCACCTGACCCATCACACTGCATATTTGCTACCACAAGCCCTCAGGATTAAATACACAACACTTGTCTAAATCTCTGAAGATCCTAGTATCCAAACAATGTGGATTCATGTTTTCCAGTTCTTACTAATGTCAATGGAAAGCATTTTTTTTTTTCCCATCCTTAAAGAAGGCTTTTCCCCTATAGAGAGCAGGGATGTTCTCTAAACTGGTAGGATTCCAAATTTCCAACCTCTGTTACATTTTCTTTAGCAGCCAAAGGTTCCACATGATTAACGCAAATGACTGACAATGGCTATTTGCAATGCAGATGTGATCAGGGTGTTTTGGAGACCCTGTACTGAGTAACACTCAAATCTCATAGGACTTCTTTTCTGGACCCAGGAGGTTGCATCCTACCAAATGCACTCCCAACAGACAAGAAGGGAGGCATCTCCGTTCAAACTCAGCAGTGCTTCTTTAGCTATCAGGGGCACTCCTAAAAATCCAGCGGGTTCAGAGGACATTTATCCAGCTCTTCTTCAGAGGCTGAGAAGCAAGAGGCTTATTGTTGCTACTGAACATTATGGTATGTTTTGGAGAATTGCTTAAAATGTGATGTTTATCCAAGTCTGGAATAAGAGACAAGGCTTTTTAATGAAGATTGACAACTAAGTAAGATTTGCAGCACTACATGAGAAAATAAAACTTTCCAAAAAGGGGAATTACACATTTTTTCAGTAGTGAGCCTAAGCTAACTGCAAAGATGTAGCGGAGTGAACCACCGTGCCAGAAGCAGGCAAACATACAAACCAGAGTGGCCAACACAAGTTAAGAGCTTCTGGCTGCAGGTGTTGTTCTGACCAACTGCAGTCATCAGGGCATGGAGAAACACCCAATATAAACTGAGGCAAAACTGACAGATTCCCACTATGTAAACAATGAACCACAGGAACAATATTTCTTCCAAAACAAGAGCATTAAAGATTCTTTTATTTACTTGCTGTAAAACTGAAAAACGCTTACTTATACATTCCCACTGATCCGTCTCCAATAATGAAAATGATTTTTAAGTAAATTAAATTTGCAGTGTTTACTCTTGAGCGTCACATGCAAGATGAAGCGTCTCTTAAAGAGCTGCTGTGCATCCAATGAGACAACATTCCCTTTGGACACTGTAACAAAAACATTTAACATTATCATGATAGTAAGGCTTCCACTTCAATCCCAACAGCAACAAAATTCAAAGTCCTGGCTGAGACTGCACCTGTAACGCAATGAGTTCTGCTTACATATTGCAGCACTGACCACACCTAGACCTTCAGATCACTCATGTTTGGTGTCACTAGTAATCTAACACACTTACTAAAAATAGAGTTATAGTCCTAAACTTGCCATTTCCTGCCTTACACAGGTAGTTAAACATTTACTGCTAACTTCAGTAAAGGGTTATTAAATTAGTTTATCACCCACACGATACATATTTTGGAGACCTGCTAGATTTTTGAAGGTCAGGTGATTTATTTGAATGCTAAATGTTCTCTGCTACTGGGGTGATCAGATGGCTGAAGTGAAGTCACTCGTGTGTTACTTCCTCCTGACAACGGGAGGAAAAAGCATTTCTCATTCACGGACAGAACCCAACGCCATGGTTGCCCAATTGCAAGGGCACTTTTTTGCCCCTCCATCACCCCCCACGTAGTTGCTTTTCTGACACTTCCTCTCATGAAATGATTTTCAAGAGAGCAGTGTGCTCTGAATCCCTCTGACCCAATGGCCATGGCTTGGGTTTTGTCATCCCTGTTTTCCTTCCACCTTTTCAGGCACCAAGGCTGCCAGAGCGTCCACTATGCCCTTCCCCTGTGACAATGCCAATGGGATCTGACCCCACTTTCCTTTCCTTTGTCGCTCCTTTTGCAGCATCTGTGCAGGTATCTCTAGCCAAACCCACAAATTTGACTGGTGCCTTAGAAACGTATTTTTCTACTCCAGACCAATCTCATCTGGCCAAATGAAAATATCAGGTGATAAACATTCTGGGACAAGAAGGACCTTTTTGTGTGTGCGTGATTATGCATTGCATGAGTTCTGGCTCCTCGTGTAATTGATAATGTTTAGTGATGCTAATAAATGCAACCATAACAGAACATGAATTTAGTGTTCTAGTGTGCTGGAACGGGCTAGCTTCTCTTTAATAACTTGCTACCCTCTCATTTTACTGCTCCTTTCCCACTTGGCAGTCAGTTGTCCATTTCCTTCCCTGTAAAATCCGTACCTACAGCACGGGTTGAGGTCCTACTGACATCGACGGGGAGTCTGATTTTAGAGTCTGCAATGGAGATCTGAAGAGTGCGCTGGTGGGGAGAAACTTGCCCTTGGCTGCTGATGCATGACTCACTACGACGATATTTCAGACGCCCCAGATTATGACCTACTTTACTGCGTATTACTCAGAGAGAATGAGTAAGACATTTCTCAGGCTGATACAAAACCAGTATTTTTTGTGGTAGCAAGGAAGAAATGCTTTCTTAAACATTAGATCAATTTTAGAATTCTTGTATCAATGATTAAAATTCCCTGGGGTCACTGTGCAAAGTCTACTGAAGAACTGAATTGATTTTCATAGGCTACAAATCCGATCTATGGTCTTTAACTGAAATGCAAGGTGTGTGTTTCCATACATAAGGGAACATCTACCTGATGAAAGACCAAATAGGCCTCCATAAATAGATTTACTGTTTGGCAAAATTACAGGATTTGTGGGTAATTCATTCAGTACTGGCACCAGAAGTACTGTTTTCAGCCTATTCTGCAAACCTTGTGTGGAACAGGCCTTAGAGTCAGACAATCATTTAAGCATGTCCCTAAGTGCTTTGCTGATATAAAATCATAGATCCATTGAAGTCACTGGAAGCCTTTCCCTGACTTTTATGGGCTTTTCATAATATCTTCTATGATTCAGTTTTCCAGGTATAAAATGTGAATATGAATAACAGCTCTTTCCTCCTATTTTTTGTCAGGTCTATTTAGACCAGAACCTCTCTAGGGCAGATCTGTCTTTTATATGCAGGTCCTGTGCATAGAACAACGGTCCCCTGGCTCTGGAGGGGAACTAAGTACTACCATAATATTATGCTCCAGGTCAAACCAGTCTTAATTTATGGAAGCTCAAAGGCCCATGCTGTGCAGAGGGCCAGTCAAAATCACCAAACTGGTTCCTCTTCCCACTCTAGAATTTAATAAGAGTAACTGGGAAGCAGCTAGTGAAATGAAATGGTTTTCTACTGCTACTGGAATTTCTCCAGCTCCATGCGCATGTGTGCATTTATACATGTAGGTTGAATGAGTTCTGGCTCCTTGTATAATTAATAATGTTTAGTGATGCTGATAAATGCAACCATAACAGAACCATGTTCTGTTCAGAACCATGAACAGAACCATGTAGGTTGAAATTGCCTCTTGAATAAGCAAGTCTCGAAAGAGCTGTGGTTTAGATTTTGAAAAAGTTTTGAAATATGAAATAAATACTTCAGTGCACGGTGAATCACTAAATCAATACTTCAGTGAAATCAGTGCGAAGATACCAGCTCTTCCAGGAACTGCATGGCAACTTTGTGGACTGAACACTCTTCATATAGCTCTTAACCACTGCTTTAATCTTAGAACAGATCTGAAAGAGCTTAAAGAAATTTCTTCTTATTCCCTTTAACATTGTAATATACCTGTGTTGGCTTCTTTTTAACCATATACTGTAATATAATATGAACATTCATGTGGAAGAATTCCTAAAACATCAGCATTTCAATCTGCAATGCTCTTGGATAAAAAAATAATAAATTAATAATTTTAAAAAGTAATTTTTAAAAAAGTTTCTACAGGAACAATACCCCATGTTCAGTTGCCTGTTTTATCTGCAAATGAAAGGCTGAGATAAGACACTGAAGAAGGAAAACACAAAATAAGAATGTTTGCCATGCAAATGAGCTTCATTAATACAGAAGATCCTTATCTGGACCACTCAAAAGATTCCATGTGGGTGGATTTTTCTGCTGTGAGAAATAAGGTTTTCTTTTGCAGTTGGCATTATATAAAGCCATTGGCATCTTTTGGATTGTTTATCAATATAAGTATGAAATGAAAATTAGACATAAAAATTAAAAGATTTCATCTATTTTAATGATGTTAAGATTTTTAAAAATGGATTTTTAAAAAATTGCATTCAGGCTACCTCTTCAACAAAAAAGATAGACTTCGAAGCATGTATGTTTTCATAATTTTGTGTTAATTAAATGGCCTTACCTAACCTATATTTTATAGCTATTATTTTAAATTTCGACTGATGGTAGGAATACAGTATTCTAATTGGATAGTAAAAATTCTGAGTTATAATATCATTCAAAGAAGGATGACCACTCTGAATAGAAATGAGGAATTTCCTATTATAACTCACTGCCAAATACTTCCACCTAAAAATTGGATGTAGCTTTAGCCTGGAGGATCATTATAATGCCTTCAACAGCCTCAGGAAGCGACACTGGCATTTCTGTTAAAATATCCAGTATATTTAAGAGCTTATTTAATTTGGTTGTAAAATTCTACTCTGGGCCAATGCAAGAAGTGTAAGTGACTTCACAATGATTACAGGGTATCAACACACTGGAGCAATTACTTACATCTTCAACATTTTGGCAAAATTTTAGCACCGGTCTTTTCAAGGCTGGCTTGTTGAATGGGAAATTCACCCTCAAAATTGCAAGAAGCAAGAGTTTTGTCTAAACCCCACTGAAGTAACAGACGTACAGTGATTGTTACGAGATTTTCAGCCGACAGAAAACATATAGCATATTGGATATAGAATTTGTTCCAGAAAACATTCATACCACACCTTTCTTCATTATGCCGATTGATAGTTTTTTTAGAAGAGGATTTTCAGAGCGTTGATACATAAAAATGGCTTATCAGTTACACAATAAGAATTAGCAGAAGTTTAAGATGAAAACCAGACCTCTGGAGCCATACTACTGCTATTAGTACTACTACTGCTGCTACTGCTGCTAAGGCATGGGGTAGTATCCAGCCTTTCAGTGCTGTTCCAGTAACTATCCAGCTATATGGAACTTCCTCCACTGGCACAATGCACACTTGAAAAGCAGAAAAAAGTTCTAATTCATATGCTCAGATTTTGAAAAACCCATGACATTTCTACATTGAAAATACATTAGAAAGTGAGGACTTTTGACAAAGCCAGTCTGAAGAGCTGATCTTCACTAGTCTACCTGCAAATAAAACCAGCATACAGAATCACTTAATCACCAATGCTCTGACTGCAGCTGCCTGCCTCATATCCTTTCTTCCTCAATATCACTGTAGAAAGCGCTCTTCTGTAACGTAGTTTTTAAAAATGGCACCATTAAATAGACACACATACACGTGCACAGGAATGACACGTGGATTTTTTGTTTGTATTTGATTATGGGTCCTATGAGAAATCTAACTTATAAAGAAAGAATCCAAACCAGTATAAATCCTAACAGGGTGGATTTTTTGCACTCTGCTTTCATTTGGCATATGCAATAGATGTCTTATAGTAATTGTTACTAATTTCCTTTTCCTGTATATGGATACTTTAATACTTACAAATGAGGTAACAAAGAAAGTCAATTTGACATTTAATGTTCTGCACAGAAATCACAGACACTCTGCCAAGGAATTAATTAAAATTACAGTCACATAATAATGACACCAACAATAAATACTCATATACAGGTAATAAATTAACTCATTAATTCAGCCAGTACACAGTTGTAAATAACTATATGAAAATAATAAACATTTTATATTAGTGCTTTAACTGTTAGCTCTGCTTTTAATACTGAGTTTCCTTCCTTGGTTGTTCAAAGTAATTATGCTTTAAAGGGATGTTAAAATTTAAATTTATTAAATTTAATAAATCGGAATAAATTGGTTGGAAACTTCCAAAAATCACTTCAAAAGGATTTAGAGACTTTCTCAAGTTGTGCTTTACTCATGAAATCAAAAATCACAGAATAAAAGCACTGTGTGTGTTTACATATATATCTCTTTGTGTACATATGTATGCATGTATATGTCTATATATTATATATACACATAAATATATGACTACATACAGAAAATATATATATCCATAACTGCAGGCTCAAACTTCTTTTTTCCAAATACATTTAATTGAGGGATGCAAGATCATTCCTTTAAAACATTTTTAGGATAAAAATACGATACATATGTGAACTGCTTCAATTCTGATTGTTCTTCAGTTTTTATCTGCTAAATTGTAGTACTGTGTTGCAGTCATGTATAGGCAAAACTCCCTTCACAAGCAAGCAGTAGATCACTAATACCAGCTAATACCACTAATACAGGGAGGACATCCCAAGAGGATCCAATGTCCTTTTGGGCTGCTGTGTGTGTCTGTGTTAGAAAGAAACCCCATCAATCCATGCTTACAAGAAAAAAAGTCAGAAAGGCTGTGCACATCTAACCCTTTATCCAGTGGCATATATAAATACCTTAGTTTGTCTCTCTTACAGCTGTTTCTGAGACGTAATTTGGAAAACCAGAAATGTTGCTCTCGCTTCAGAACCTTGGCCATGTACGCCCTAGCTGTTGCAGGTAACCTGCTGCTAAATCTGGTGACAATACCTGTTGCTGATACAGGAATACCACCCACGAGTCCATACAACACCTGGAAAATTTATTAACAGATTATTTTAATCCTCCAGAGTTTTCATTAAAACAGGTTTTGTAAGCACTGTATTACTAGGTGCTTTTGATTTACCGATATAGTCTTTGGTAGGGAACTTAACCAGAGATTCTTCTACGCTATACTGTAGGATCACATCTGCATCAGCAAAACCCACGGTGTAATCCCAAGCTACAAGTCAGGCATGGCTTTACTCCCATCACGCTTATTTATTGCAAATGACTTACTGGATATTTAAAATAGTATCTAAAACGAAACAGAATAGCACTAACCTATATAAGGGAGATTTAGATTGTCTTGTATTTCCACTGTAGAGACTATATTTCTTTAAACAACTTGCCCTATTTTATGCTTAATGTGAAAACAGGCCTTTTAAAGCAATGTTTTTGAGCACCTTCAAAATTTAATATTTGGTCCACATACACAGTTTCTCCGCAAGTATTTTCCTTCCTACCTTGCCATAGAAGTGTGTTACTTTTTAGCAAGACTGAAAGATGCTTCATTTAAACCATAACCAACATTTTCCAGTTGTTAATAATCAATAAATTGTCCAGGCTATGCTTTCCCCGTAATAAAATATATTTTAAACAAGTCAGCTATCTCAAGCTGAAAAAATATGAACTGCTTTATTGTCATTTCTATTATAAATACAGAAATCACTGTGATACTTATAAGGTTTGGTAGAACAGGTTCATTACAAGAATTATAGAGTGTACAAAAACTAATGACGTACCATTCTTCCCCTGGGCCTTGTTCTGAAAACACCTTCTACTGTATGGTCACAAAATATACTAAGGACTTTCAAAGACAAATAAAAATTAGGTTCTGCTTAAAATTGCAGTTACTTTGGCTGCCATGACTGTATCTTTATAAAATAAAGATATTTATCAGTAACAGTATAGTCTTTTCAATACTAAGATTATCATTTCATTGGCATGAATTAGAAGACCATATCAGTGATTCATTTACATATATATCCTGTGTCCAACAATGGCCATGTTCTTTACAGAAAAGTGCAAAGATCTCAAAGTTATCAATTACAGAGGAACTGGTATAGAGCATCTTTTTTTCCTAAGCATCTTAGTCAGTAGCTACAACATAAAGTACATTTCTTTACTACAGTTGTTTTCCCATCTAATAGGCCATCCTATCATGCAACCACCCAATACTATATGCGTGTGCAATAGAATCAGAAATTATGGTTACAGGCATGATTTTTTGCAATTTGCCTGAAAAAATATTCTAAACCTAATGCATTTCCAGAAAAAAAACCCCAACCCTGCATCAGAGAGGATAAAGAACAATCATCGAGCTATGTTAGTAATTTTCTGTTGGTCAATAAGGCTAAAATTATTTGTATAAGATGAGGAATTTGCCAATAAGTTCTCTTTAAGTGCTCTCCTGATGAAGAGGATGTAAGGGGAAATTTCAGAGCGTAGATGTCTTGTTTCCATAGCAGAGTAAGGGACCCAGCGAGGCAAGACAGGCTGATAGGTTTTCTCATAATTTGCTGTTTCAGGTGAGGGGAACCAATGAGCTGGGAGAGGCCTTAACATAACATTGTACCATAGGAGCAGAAAGAGGATCATTAAAGCCAAGATGGGCTATGGTATAGTTTTTGCTAAGCCTGCAAAAATACATTTGGCATTTCTTGTGGTGAAACAAGAACTAACCAGATTGCTGATTTAGCATAACTATAAGGCCTGAGAATATCTATAAACTGTGGCAGAACTGCTGAACTAACAAATGGCTGATTTAACACAATAAATAGCACATAGGAAAAATAATGCAGTAACAGTATAGTTAAGACAGCTGCAGAATGAGGGGAAAAGGAATTATTTGAAAGGAACATTGCCTTCGGAATATGGAATTCAAAATTCAATATGGATTACTGAAACGGGAAAATATGAGAGTTAGTTCCAGGAAATCAGCTTCCCAAAGAAACATTTCCCAGAGAAACATACATACTGGGAAACTGATGCAGCAGAAACAATGAACTCACAGTCTGGGAAACTGGGGAAGTAAAGAACAGAAGGACACAGGTTATGGACACTTGAGGGGATAAAAGACAACTCAGGAAACTATCAAGGTGGGATCAGCAGAAGCAGATCAGCATTAAAAACCCCAGCTGTTAAGAATCAATCGCTATGGAAGCAAACACCTTCCTCAGGAAACCTTGGGATGCAAGGTGGGATGCCGCTGGGAACTCCATGCTCTGAGCATGGACTCTAAGGACCAACAGTGGTGCCTGATGGGCCACAGTGGGTTGGGAGAGCTTGAGGATTTGGGAATGCTTGTCATAACCACGACACTGCAACTTTAATATTTCTGTGGCTGTATGCCGAGTAGTTTGCTATAGCTGTCCATTACCATTATTGTCATTAGAGTTATCTCATAAGACTATTAGAGCTATTTGCCGTCTACTGCCGTTCTCGTAATTACCTCAGTATCCTAATTGTCTATTGTTATTGATTACTTAGAGCTATCCATCTCACAGTTAAATATTGCTAAATCACAGATGCATTTGGTACTGCCGTGCTTAAATTTATACAAGCTATTAATCAACATAAGTTTTTAAAAGCTGTCCTATATACTTCAGGTAGTCGCAGTCTCTATTCACTTCATGATGTCGTCCACTCCCCTCCTTCTCCACTTATAGATCAAATTAGGCAAAATCATTTGCCACCGAGTATCGAAATTACCCCAGTCAGATGCTCTTTAGAAAAAAGATAAATGACTGGCTAAATAGGTTGTGATCCAAATTAGAACTAACATAGGAGATACATACAGAAATACAAAGGGAGAGTGTAATATAATAATTATAAGAGTAACCATGTATTTCTTAGAACTCTGGTCCCATTGATCACTGAATGAGTTAGATTTCAGACAACATAACTCAAACTATGGAAAACACCGGTCACATCTGTTTTAATATTAGTCTACAAAACTGGCGGAGGACAGGCTCAAATAAAGAGGCGGTATAGAGGGGAAAACTGGAGGAGAACTGGGAGGTGCAGAGGAAGGGTAAGGCTGCTTTTTCCACAGGGAGCAGTCACAGGAAGAAACATGACAAAATCAGCTATCTTGAGACGAAGGCTGGTAGATATAAAGGTTGGCTTAGTCAGAAATAAAAATCTGTGTATTGCTATGTTGCTTTGATTGCTGGCTTACAGAGACTATAACAAACTCTGCCTATAAGAGTAGCAAATTAGATTTCACCATGTTTCTGAAAGACTGACCTTCTCTTTTTCCTGCTAAGAGGGCAAGTCCTCCACCCGCTTTTCTTTCTTCAGAAAACAATGGCTTCAGTCATGTAAAAGAAAGGCAATTATTGACTTAATTATCTTATAAAATTTGATACGTCAGCAACTGTATGGGGTGTTGATGGGGAGGCACTGCAGGGGTGTCTGTGAGGAGAGGCCAGGGCTGCCCTGTGCTGGTCCCAGCCATTTCCAGCCGGCTCTACAACGGCTCCACCACAACCCGAATCCTGTCAGCGATGCCGGTGGCACCCCTGGGAAAGCATGTTTAAGAAAGGGCAAAACGCTGCCCAGCAGTGAGGGAAAAAGTGTGAGAGCGAGCCCTGTGAGCACCCCAGCCAGAGAGGGAGGAGGTGCTGCGCCCCCCAGCAGCCCATGGGGAGTGGAAAAAAGGAAAAAAGGGGTGAAAGAAAGGTGTTGTTTTAATTTTTGTCATTGTCTCTCACTATCCACTCTATTTTAATTGGTAAGGTATTTCCCAAGCTGAATCTGTTTTGCCTGTGACAGTAACAGGTAAGTGATGTCCCTGTCTTTATCTCCACCCACAGCTTTTTCACCTCATTTTCTCCCCCCTGTCCTGTTGAGGAGGGGGAGTGAGAGGGCTGGGGGGGTGCCCAGGCACAGTTCAAGGCCAACCACCACCACCACAACCAAAACTGCAGAGATGTATTAAGAGTGTGTCTTGGTACAATGCCTTGGGAAGGAAAGGCTTACATGAGGCTTTGGTAACCCCTGGAGTCAGATAACCCCCCCTACTATAACAACTAGCTTTCATGCACTGGTATACGACGAATCCATCAAATATTTCGACTAAAAGAAGGATGTATTTTATTTCCACTCGCAGGAATTTATGTTGTAAAAGTGTGACTAACTTTTCTGGAATAAATCCTTTGAAATGTTAGACTAATTTTTCCACATTTGCACCCACATCGATTTTCTTCAGGATAGGAAATTCTGGAACTACAATAAAGAGAAATCAGAGGGTTTTTTAAATAGTCTGATACTTGGAATGGCTGTATAATATTAAGTACAATTGACACAAAGCGTATCTTGAGAGCAGCTGAAAGTACTCAGTGCAGAGAAAATACCCGTTTTCTGCCAAGCCTTGGTCTCTTTTGTTAAAACTGCTTTCAGTCTGCCAGGATGAACTAACAAAGAAAAAGATTAGAGGAAACTACCTGGTTTGGTGTGGGAGTTTTCTTGGGTTTTTTTGTTTATTTGTTTGGTTTTTGTTGGGGTTTTTTTGTGTTGTTTTTTTTTTTTTAATTTTTAAAACTGTGTCATACGCTTGTGTTATTTCACCATCCAGTTCTGAAAACTTGCCTTGAAGCTGATCACTTCGGGCCGAATTCTCTCAGTAAGCAGTACAGTAGTCATCATAACTGGCAAACCATTCTTGCAGCCATGGTGACAAAGGGCATCAGCTGAAGCTTCCAGGAAACTTAACATTTTTTTAGTCCACATTTAACCGAATTCATCTCCCCCTTGAATGTTACTGGTGAGAGACTACAGGTGAGGCATGAGGTACAGTATTCTGATCAACAGCAGAAGTACCTTCATTAGGGGCCACTGGAATGAGTCCACTGATTCCCTCCCCGCAGAAGGGAACCCTCTTGCAGTTCCTCTTGGAGTTCCTTCCAAGTGAGAAGTTGAAGTTCATTAAAACTGCAGCTTTGACTAGCTTGGCTGGAAACGACAATGCTGGGTTTATTACATAATGTATTCCTCTGATGTATATTTTACTTATCATAGATTATGAATTAATAGAGGCATGATTTTAGATAAAGGGATGGAAGGTAAATGTCAGCAGATGATAATATTCTCTGTATCAACATAACTTCTCATGTTGACTCTGTAGAACCTTCCCTTGAGGCTAAATCTGTCAGGCTGTGATTTATGAAGCAGTTTAAGGTGTATATTTGATAACCAACTATCCTAATTAGTTCAGTCATTATCAGTCTTTTTGATAATTTTGGTTTCATTCCAATATCTATTGATGTCTAGGAGAAGGCTCTGTTATTATCAAGGGAAAGTAGGTCATACTTCAGTCTAACTGGCTTTCAATAGCTGTCACTGGATCATCTTAAAAAGAAAGTTCTCAGCTCTAGAAAAACAAAGGACACTGACTTTGGGCTCTGGTTTGTTTTGGGTTTGTGGGTTTTTTTTTTTTTCCTCCAGACAGCCCCAAGTGATCAAAACTTTGCATATCTAACAAGATTTTTGGTCATCTGAGTATTTATCATGGCACACAAACTTGAGGATAGTAGGAGGACAGGCTTGGATTCAAGTTAGTAATGTTTCCTCAACCTCACAATTTTATTCTAGTTTCTGTAAATAAAAATAAAGCATTTTATATTCCATTTTTTCATATAATTTATTATTACTGTTAGGCTGCTTCTGCTTTTAAAAAAGATCAGTATCTTTCCATGTCTCTATAATTTTTTTATATTAACAATTTATTCTCTCACCAGATGCAAAGTATTTGATGTTGCTAAGCTCACACACAGCCATTGTTATTGTTATCAGTATTAGTAATGGAATCATTATCATTCTCATCACTAAAAGCTAGCTCATTATCTGATAAGTCAAAATTTCCTCGCAAAGATTTTGAGGTATTTGATTTTCCTCATTTGTATTCTCAGAAATCATTTCTTCCTCACTTGCTGGAGATGAAAATGCACCTTCTATAAGGAAGCTGCCATTCTGCTCATTATGCAGCTTTGATTATTAATTTTGCTTTTCTCCTTTGCAGCACAAGAATGATTGCATTTTTAACTGGTTTGTGGCTCCCAAGGGATTTCCTTTGAAAAACAGTTACTAGGGGTTAAGTTGTGATTATGTGGGCTTGAGACAACTGCTGATCCAGCCACTAAAATCCATGGGAGCTGGTAAGACTGACAGTTGAACCACAGCATCAGCTGGTGGGTGGGTTCTTGGGGAATAAACTTTGGGAAGAATTTGAAATAATGATACCGCTGACAAGCTGACCTTTCACTAGGGCAAGAGATGAAGGAATGTTTTCCTTCCTTTTCATGCCATATTGACTCAGCCACAATCTAGTCCAAATTCCTATTAGCCAAGTGAGTCCAACGGCTCAGACAAGCTTTTCAGTGTTTGCTTTCACTTTGCAAATGGGTGGCTATTGCCTCTTTCGTTAAGTCTCAATTCTGCAGAAGTATATGCTAATTTTTTCCCCCTCTGTAGACTGGCAACTCTGTGGCTGCTCTTAATCATCACTAGTCAACTGTTCTACTGTAGAATATTGACTGTCTTCATATCTATCTGCAGGATGAGATGATAGTTTGTGCAGCTTTCTTGCATCAGGTTTTGTTTAGTCTCTCTCTGATTTCTCCTTGACACTATACAGAGGGTGAGATTTTCTTTTCAGAACTGCTTGCTTGATATAGGAATCCCTTTCTGATCTTTCATACACATGGTTCTCCTCTTATGAAATGCCATTTCATTATGTGACTGAGGTGAGGAAGAGACTTTTCCAATGAGGAGTGCCAATCCACCAAATGCACAGGCTATTTGGGAAAAAAACGTAATCAGTCTGGGGCAGAGGGGGATTTGTTCCATTTTTGTTTTGCTTTTCTCTAACAAAGAAATATTTCTGATGATGTGGTACAGAAAACTACCTGATGTGTGAGCTGTAAGTGGCCTTTTAAAATTCAATTAACTTTATTTAATGGGATTCATGCGTATGTAATATCAAGGAGTCGCATTACTGAAAATTAGTTTCAGTAATGTTCTTCTAATATTACTGCACAGCTATTTGTTGCTAAATGGAAAGATAGCTAATTACCGGACTTAGTTTCTCATACAGCTGATACTGATTTACCCATCTTCCCTCCTATGACATGAGATTATGCATGCAGGCTACTAAATCATATTTTAAGTCTGAGACATCTGACCCCTTTAGAAAACTTAGTGCTTCTATTTGTTTAGCCAGGGACATTCACAGCCAGAGAAGAAATTGAGATTCTTGATTCCCATTTATTTCTCAGACTTTAAATTCTCAACTTTAACACAAATTATGCCTAGAGAAAGGCCTTTTCATGCACATCAGACAACTAGCCAGGACACGACATTAGGCAGTTCTCCTCAACAGCTTTATGTATGGAACTCACCGTTTTTTCACAGTGTACTGAGGAAAGACTACATGATATTTAATTCTGCCAGCCTCTTGGAGGAGAAATCCAGATTGGAGCCATGTCTGAGAGCTTTAAACTTTGCTTCTTCCCAGAAAACAACACAAATATTTTAAGGATCTGGAATATTTTCACAGATATGGTAGCTCATTTCTCAATTTGGAAAAAATGTGGATTTAAAATGTCACACGAGTATTTTGCCTACAACAGAAATGTTAGTATCATAAAGCAAACCTGTTAAAAATACATTTAATTTATGGGAACAAAATCAGTCCATTTCAAGGTGACTGGAGTAACAGTCTGAGCAGAAAGATAGAAACCAAAGAGTGATAATTTTTAAAGACACATGACAAACTTGTTTTATTGTCACCATATTGACCACACAGAACCTGAAAATGGCATTGAATTTTGTTTAACGGGAATTCATATTTTCTTCGCACTTTTCTATAAATTGCAGGCAGATTACAGCTTTTTCATAAAACAAATCAGACTTATACAGCGTTATACAGTTATACACATAACCTCTATTTGTCAGTGCTGATCAATTCAGAGAGTGTACTATGCTAGCTAAATTACATATGTTGCATGATAACAATGAGAAACAGAAAAAAATGAATACAAACCAGACAAAGTTATTTTCTTGCATTCCTTCTCTCATCTTACTATTCTGGCTGTTCTGTTACAGGGTAGAGAAATTGGATGCTAATTAAAAAAAAGCCCTCCAACTGATAAACAGATAACCACTTGCATTTACACAGTTTAATGCCTTTCCTGGGAAAAAGACATCGAGGACCTAAAAACTTTACATGAACTGTGTATTTATTTGTTGTGGGAAGCAACTACCATTATTAAATCAACATTGACTTGACAATGTACAACACACCTGAAGGAGCACCATACCATATCCATGTTTAACTCTAAATTTTAGAGAAAATCTAATTTATTTTGAAGTTTTCCCAAAAGACCTAGAGAATGGAGACTGGTACAGCAACCTAAAGGACACCACTGACGGAAGCAGAATGCAGGTGGGTTCCCCGGGATCGCTCGGGCACCTGCTACCCAGCGCTGGTTGTTTTGCCTAAGAGCTAACAGTCTAACAGAGAATTCATTTTGCTGCAGACCACAAGCCAGTTCTTCACTGGAACGTGGTAATGACTAACTGATTCCTGGCCAGCTGATATTTTATTTCCCAGCAACATTCATTGCACACCTCAATTCTTTTGAAGTCAGCAAATATTTAATGTGACAAAGCAGTTTCAATATGAAATTAAGCACAAAGAAAGCAGTGATACAAAACTGTTATTACTTACGCAAAATGATGGGGGAATTCACTAAAATTATTAATTTTTCCCTTTTAGTTTATCTGAGCTAGACCAAAACACATTACCACTGTTTCTGCTTATATTGTGATCATGGAACGTGAAAAGTTCTTACCTGCATACACTCACAGCATGGATTAAGAAATACAAAAATGCCTTATTTGTTATTAACTGGATCCCCTAGAGGTGAACGAAGAGTTCTTGAAAATACTGAATTTAAAGACCTTCAAGACTAATATCCTTCCAATAAAAAATCCCTTTTTCTTAATACTTTTAAATAAAGAAATAATGTTAAAAAATGACAATCATTCTTCCCCTAACAGTGGCAATATGGCTCTCCCAGAAGACATTTACAAGGATTTTAGTCGTCCGTTATTCTTTTTGCTGGTGCAACATGAAAGATTTTTGAGTTAAATATTTGAGTTACATGCTGTACGGAACAATTCTTACGTAAAACAGATGGAGGTTTTGTTAGTTTTATTGAACTAACAGCAAACATAAGATAAAAACTCTGAAGTAGACACAGAAGACCTTGCTCTACTTTATTTGGTATAACCACATCATGGATATGATATTACCTTTTTGGAGAAATGTTGAAAAATACTATGCCTTCATAAAGGAAGATCATAAATTATGTAGAAAAAGGGTTTCCTGATTATTTGTAGTGAGATGACCATACATAGACTTTTGTGTTAGCTGCGTGTCAAAATATATAGTCAACTAAAAACAAATGTAAAAACCAAAAGTTTATGTCATGCAAAATAGTAAACAAATTGTAAAAGTTAAATTTTTTACCTTCAGGACAGAGGTATGGAAAAACAACCATGGTAAGCATGGCAGAGGAATCTCACCGCAGCAAAAATGTAGTATTTCCCCTACGGAAGAACTGCCGTAGCAACAAAAATTGTATTTCCACATTTTAATAGGATCATAAGTAGTTTTTGGGCACCACTGTTTGCTTTGTTACTTCTTGACCCAGGAAACTACAGGCCAGTCAGCCTCACCTCCATCCCTGGAAAGATGATGGAATAGCTCATTCCGGGTGTCATCCCAAAGCATCTGGAGGAAAAGAAGGCTATCAGAAGTAGTCAGCATGGATTCACCAAGGGGAAGTCACATCTGCCTAATCTGATAGCCTTCTACGATGGCATGACTGGATGGAGAGGTGAGGGGAGGGCAGTTAAGTGTTGTCTACCTTGACTTCAGCAAGGCTTTTGACACTGTCTCCCACAGTATCTTCATAGGAAAGCTTAGGAAGTGTGGGTTAGATGAGTGGACAGTGAGGTGGATTGAGAACTGGCTGAATGGCAGAGCTCAGAGGGCTGTGATCAGCAATGCAGAGTCCACTTGGAGGCCTGTGACTAGTGGTGTTCCCCAGGGGTCAGTACTGGGTCCAGTCTTGTTCAACATACTCATCAATGACCTGAATGAAGGCACAGAGTGTACCATCAGCAAGTTTGCTGATGACACAAAACTGCGTCTGACAGGGTTGGCTGACACATTGGAAGGCTGTGCTGGACAGGCTGGACAGGCTGGAGAGTTGGGCAGAGAGGAACCTAATGAAGTTCAACAAAGGCAAGTGTAGGATCCTGCACCTGGGGAGGAATAACCCCATGCACCAGGACAGGTTGGTGGCAGAGGTGCTGGAAAGCAGCTCTGTGTAAAGGGACCTGGGAGTCCTGGTGGACAACAGGATGACCAGGAGGCAGCAGTGTGCCCTTGTGGGCAAGAAGGCCAATGGCATCCTAGGGTACATCAAGAAGAGCGTGGCAAGCAGGTTGAGGGAGGTCATGCTCCCCCTCTGCCCTGGTGAGACCACATCTGGTGTACTGTGTCCAGTTCTGAGCTCCCCAGCTCAAGGACAAGGAACTGCTGGAGATCACCTGGATGCCATCCTGTGCAACCTGCTCTAGGTAAACCTGCTCTGGCAGGAGCACTGGACTAGATGATCTCAAGAGGTCCCTTCAACCCTAGTGATTCTGTGATTCCTCGGGCTCCTTCCACATGCACCCTGCCAAGCAATAGCATTGGCAACCTGTAGCTCTGCCAGTTTGACGCCCGCTTAAGACGGGCACCTGTGGTGGCACTCATATCATGCTGCCCTTGATGGGTGCTCTGCCTTTGATGGCAGAATGCAGTAGGCACATTCCTGCTGATTTAAAAAGTTTCTCTGCGTTGCACAGACCGCCATGTGGCATGCAGAAAAGCACTGTTTTCTAGTGAATACAACAGTGGACTGGAGATGTCGGAGGTTTTTTCTGAGTTCTCACAAATGGGTCTGGGCATTGCATTTACGCTTAATTTCCCCATACATCTAATGGAACAATAACACTTACTGCATGTGATAAAGCACTTACCCAACCTGAAAGCCAGAACAGATCTTTGTAGCCCTCCAGCGGCTCCAGATTTTGTCCTTCTGTGCTCTTCCTGTGCTGCTTTGACATAATGCTCCACAAGTTTCAGACTTTCAAGTATCATTCACAGATTCAACCACTTCTAGTTTATAAATGGCTGTTCTGTCCTTCATTTAGGGGGAAAAAATTATGTAACACTGAACGCATGCTAGAATTACCAGGAGATAAATGGTCTTTGATTTTCAAATGTGTATTAATGGGTCAATATTCTCCTTTCTTGCCATATACAAATCTCTCATTAATTATAATGTCGCTACAGCTGCAGAATGAATTCGACCTTATCCGTTGAGCACCATGTTTTAGTATTAATAGTTTTTGTTCTTAACAGCAATTGGGAAATACAGCCAGACATACTGAATGATATATTCCTATCTTTACAGCATGGCTCTACTCATCCAAAAAAATGCAATATGAAAAAGGATGTTAATAACAATTTATTTATTTTTTTTTAACAGCGAATAGATGTGCTTAGTGCTGGCATTATATAAATTTAATATTGACCTGTAAAACTGCTTTCTTCTATGTGTCTAATATGGTAGAAAAGCCTTGAATAGGAATCATGCTGGACTAAGGTTATTAGCACAGCATTTTGTTCAACTTGGTATGTTTTGATATAAATACATAGCTGAGTGAGTCCAAACAAGAAAATGTACCAAGTTCATAGAATCATAGAATGGTTGGAGTGGGAAGGGACCTTAAAGATCATCTAGTTCCAGCCCCCCTGCCACAGGCAGGGCCACCTTCCACTAGACGAGGTAAAGTTAAGGGGTAGTATATGGGTAATTTTTCAGGAACTGTAATGTCTTCAATTCTAAGCAAACAGGACTTTGGTCTAAAATTCTAGTGTTGTAAAATACTGCAAGTTAACTAAGCAAGAGTGTGAATTTATACAGTGCTTATACCAGGAAGAAAGGGAGCAACAGGGATATTCTGCAATGGACAAAATGGGAATGAACTGCAATGTAGAAACACATCTGCTAAGTTAATACAGCACCAGTTCACCAAGAAATTCCCAGCCGTTGACAAGAAGAATACCACAAGGAAACCATTATGCTAGTAATAGTAAAATTTAACTGGACAATATTACAGAAATGTTTTGTTCAGCCAAAACCAGTGGAGTTTTATCAGGAATTTCTTTCAAGCTGTTAACAATATCAGTGTAACACTTAATTTGAATGGGTGAGAAATAGAAAAGCAAAAATGGAAGGTGTCATTAGAACAGTGTCAAGCCACAATGTCCTTAAAAACAACTAGTAATCTTCTGCAGGAGTTTAAATGACATCAGAATAGAAATCTATGCATAAGGAGTTACAAAGAAAAGAAGCAGAGAAACAGGCTAGCTTTGAACAAATGATCATGTTTCTCTTGCCTAAAATAGAGCAGACTTCAGGATAAGTTTAGGATCTACACAAAGTGACAGTTATGCAGGATGAGATACAGTATTCAAATCTAAAGCTAAAGGCTTCAGAGAAAGTCCTTTCTCTTCAAGAATGAATCCTTCTGGCTAATTCCTGCTGTGGCAAAATCAGTGTGTTGCCTTCCTATGCCACGTTCTTAAGGAATCGCTAAGCGATCATGTTAGCACTAGGAGCCACTGCCCTCCTTTTCCCTTGGGGTCATTATGTGTATAGGTAATCATGACTGGCAGAGCAAAAGAATTTAAACGGAGCAAAAATACGGTATTTTTAACATGGAAGAAAACTACACCTTCTTAACTCAGTTCTGGTTAATTTCTCAGTTTCTCTCTAGGACGAACTGGCCCTAGAGCCCTCTTTGCTTAGCCCTGAAGGGCTGGGCATGGTCCCTATCTGTGTTCTTGTCCTGGTTTGAGGAAAAACAGAACCAATTTTCTGTTCAGTAGCTTTACTTTTCAGTTAAGCCTCTTCTAACTAACCGCACTTTCTGAAATCAATGGCATATTTTTCGGTGTCTGCTCCTAGCAGATAAGGTCTGATGTTTATAGTTACTACCAAGGAATGGACTGCAGGGACGCTCTGGCTAATACTTATTGCTGTAACAACCAAGGGCAGCCAGCTTGGTCATGTACCAAGTTGGAGGGCTGGAAGTGGAAAAGCATAGAGGGGTGGCACCTGCGGGGACAAGTGGACAGGACAGGTGACCCAAACCTGACCAATGGGGTGTTCCACCCCATCTGCCTCATGCTCAGTATAAAGCGGGGGGATCAAAGGGTCAGCCCTCTTTCTTCAATGCCTGGTGTCTGAGGAGGACCCTTCATCTACCTTTGATCCCGATCCATGCGTTCCTGAATCCAGATCTGGAATCCAGTTCCCATCCATTGATGAGTCCAGTCTGGGACTTTCCCAGTGCCTGCTGGTGATGTGATTGTCATCTTGGGAGCTTGACACGGGTTTTGTATAATTTGTATATATTTCATTATTTTCTTCTTCTTATTTTTTCTTTTTGTTATTCATATTTTATTAAAGTAGTTTAGTTTCTTTTCAAACCATAAGTGTCTCTCTCTCTCATTGTCTGTCCCTTCTCTTTTGGGAAGGGAGAGAGAGGTTAAAGAGAGCATCTATCGTTTGTTTAGTGGCCAGCCCAGCCTAAACTATGACAGTTTTCTTCCCCTTGAAGAGCCACTCACCTCGGTACACAGGAATTTCGCACAGTTCATTTACAAGCCGTCTGGTCATTGCTGCCCTGGATGGACACATTTTCTAGAGTGAATTACTGCATTGCAGACAACGTCAGTCTTTTGAAACCATGAAGAGGCTAACATTAGCCATATCAGGAGAACTTTTTTCTTGGTATTCTTTCCGATACAAAAAAAATTTAAAACGTTTCAATGCAAACGTGTTTATACGATCAAAGAAACATAATGATTATTTTGCGAGGTTTGGATATGTCATGAGCGCTCTGTGTGATTACTGATTTAAGACTTGCTGCTGCAAGTACACAAAGTAAACAGGTTTAGTAACAGTGGACTCTGAGTTCTTGCTTTAGGTGTCACATTCTCTTCTTCTTTCATTTTTTGGGTGGATAGTACTGTACTTATATTAGCTGCCCAGGTTGAATTTATCTTATTAAACTGATTAAAATGTTTATTCATAAAAAAACATACAGCCAGTGTTCCTTCTGAGAACTGTGATCTAAGAAAATACCATTACATGCCTTGAGCTGATACTTTTCTATGTTTTATGCTACTGCCTGGAAAACAATCACAGAGCAAAGAAATGGGAAATTTTATAGGCTACTGAACACTGGAGATGTGAAATCAGCACTAGGTTATTTAGCACAGGTTTTTAGAATGATACGTAGGGGAAATGCACTGCTCAAGGACTCTCCAGCTCACACTCATAACTGTAACATTTGGTGGGCTAGTCTGTAATACAACAGTCTGACATATAAAAAGTCAAAAAGAAAGTAAAGCCCCCCCAAACTCCTCTGCAAACAACCCCCCATCAGCTATCTTAAAGTCTGTTTCTTTTCCAATGTATCGTTGTCTTGTGTTTGTGTTTCCAGGATCATAGATACAAAATGCTGATTCCAGCTATTTTCACAATTATGCATTTCCATCTCTATTTCTTAAAATCAAATAGAAGAATTCCAAAGGGTTCAATGTATTAAGCATCCTCCACTTCTATCAGTTTTACTGATAAAGGATTTCAATCACTCTGAGAACTGGAAATAAATTGAGATTTCTACCAAATGGAATGAAGTTCAATTTGGACACATTGCTTTGGTTTGCTTAATTTTAGAATAAATGTATAGATGCTTATTTGAATATTATGGTGCCCTCTGGACACTTAAGCACACGGACAAGTTTAAATTAGTTTGAAGAATCTGCATTACCTTACCTGAAGCATGGTAGTATTATTCCACAACAGATTCTACCAGCGCTGCACTGGAACATGAGAAAGATTTTGCCCTCTTCTATGGGCAAAGGCTTGGCAAAAGTCAGCGTGCTAGGACCATGGATACACTGCAGGGAAACGACATACCCTTGCACCTTGTGTTATTTAACAAAACAGCGACCTGTTCTAAAGATGCTGCTCTTAAGGACACTCCAGGAGGGAGTAGGTCCATTGAAATGAAATTCCAATAGCAACACAGGCAAAAACATTAACTGTAAATCAAGGAGGCTGTTCAGTTCAGCTTGCCAGGAGGCTCAGACTAGTCTGAAATTTCATGTCATCTTGCCAGATTTATAATGATATGACTGGGTACAGAGTCTGACTTGCCATCTTTGATCCAATAAAATATTCAGGCACATTATCTTCAATTTTAAATGTCCAAGTCCTCTCTTTCAGAGTCAGATTCTTCCCTGATGGTACGAACTCCTGATTGATTCCATTGACTTGTACAGGCTTTTTCCACTTACTCAATAGTCAGTGGAGTGACTGTGGATTTAAACTAGTGTAATTGGGAGTAAAAATTGTCTTTTTAAGTCTACTTCTATTTTTAAAGTCTTCTCTGTCAAGTTTCATGAGGTCAGATGTGAAGATGAATTTGTTGTTTAAGCTTCTTCCTCCTGCAGGCAAAAAGCTTAATCATTTTTTTCTACTGACCTTGTCTTGTCTAAACATGAGTCAATGAATCAAGTTATGAATGATATATCATGAATAAATGATTTATGCCTGGCCAGATCAAATATGATGTATTACTTAGGTCCTTGAGTACTATTGCATATAAAGATTTATCCAAAGTGTCATACAATTGGTTGGGGAGAGAATTCTTAAGTCTTCGTATGTCCTCTTGGAAAAAAAAAAGGTATATAACTATTCTCTGACTAGAGAAATTTATTTTGGCAAAAATCTCTGTCTTTGACAAAGGCTTAGGAAGGACAGTCCAGCAGTTACACTTCCCTGCCAGAATGCAGCAGGTCCCAGGTATGCCTACCTTCCTCATTCTTTGCAAACTCCCTTTACCTTAGTCCCACTATCTATAAAAGAGGAAAACAGAAAACCTCTTTAAGTCATAAGGGTTTTGTGACAGTGACCAGCTTAGAGACCCCGAGGTGCTCATGCAACATAGCAATTTAATTTTATGTAAGATTTACAAGAGTCAATTTTTTTCCCTAAGATGTTTATTCGCTGGTTCAGTATAACGCTCTGTCTTAGTCTTCATCACATGGATTACTCACTATTGAGTCCTTAAGATTATTGAAATGCAAACACCTTCTCTGGCAGACATTTTTCAAAATGAATCACATTGCAACAGTAACCAGTGCCCCCTCTTCTAATATTTGATTAAATTAATAGCAAATTTGTAAAGCAGTTCCTCAGGTGGGCTACGTTAAGAGATCCCTTGAGTGTGCCAGGTGAGGTCTCTGTCTCATTCAGACGTCATGAGTCTGAATGATTTCCCAAAAGAAAATTGATGCAGAAAAGTTTTAAAAATAATATTTGGGGGGGGCGGGGGGGAAGGAGAGTTCTATTAGCTCTTTTAACTTCACACTGTTCCCATCCTTCTTCTGTAAATCTGATGGCTTGTGGTTTCTCTCTCCCAGAGGACTTAACTCTCCTTCCCAGTTACAGTTCCTGATGCCAACCATGCCACTCTATGAAGGAACTTCAAACCACCGACCAGATGTAATCTGCTTTTGTCTACTTAATGAGTTACCTATCATGGTCAATCATCCATTTTCATTTATTTTAGATTTATAAAATGATGGGCATCAACACATGTAATTTGAAGCAAATTAATGTATTCTGAGAAGGTTGTTTTCTCAGAAATATTAATAGGTGACAGAGAAGTTGGGTAAATACAATTATTCTGACAAGAAAGATTTCCTCTTATCCTGAAAAGGCAGTATTACCAGCAGGAGCTAAATGAACAGTTGCTTATCGCATATGGATAGTGAAGGCCTCATTGAAATAACAGCAAACACCATGAGAAGACCAATCACCTGTCAAGTATTTTGCACTGTATTGTGACCAGAACTCAGCATCTGCCATCAGTTTACAAAGGTGCATCAAACTGCACAGCCTAGAGTCAATTCCTTGGATGGCCAGCAAAGTACTTGAGGCAGAATTCTGCCAATCTAACAATGCACAGTAGGAGGTGCATAGCTGGTTGGAAAAAAGCTATGGTTGATGCTGCAACCAGTCACTATAAATTTTTCTCTCTAAATCTAATGATGAAGCATCAGTGAAGTATGGCGTGGAACATCAAATTAAATTCTTCATAGATTAATAAAAATGTTACATGCTGCAAATTTATGTATTGGATTTTCATACTGTAAAAAGAATTATTTAAAAAGCTGCCTTTTTATTTCAACTGCTACTTTCCCTGCTATTTTATAATAGTAAATGATAATGAAGTTGTCATTTTACATATAGGATAATAAATTGCCTTGCTATGAATACAAGGCTATTACTCACTCATAGGGCCCTGATTATGTTGTGCTGGGAGAGTGTGACAAGCGCTTTATAAATGGCACAGTCCTGAAAGTGAACTCAGTCAGTGTTCATTATAGGGTCATCCTCCTAGAATTTGAAAATGTGAACTTCATGCGTAGGGGTATGATCTAATTTTTCACGCTCACTGTATAAGTAACACCTGCATATCAAGGTCTCCCATCACAGTTCTGCATCTTCATTTTACATAACACAGTGATCTTTCACTTTAGGAAATGCAGTGACACATGACATATGTGGAAACTTACTCAGCTAATTTGACCATCTTTCATATATAGTCTCACGCTGACAAACACCTGCCTGTCAGCCAGGCTAGAGACAAATCCATCTTCATGAACTCTTACACTGAGCTCTGTTATTACTCAGAGGAAAGCCACTGAAATACAGTTAGAAATGTCAACCTGTTTGTGGTAGATGCAGATAGAAATCTCTTTTTAACTTGGCTCTCTGGATGCCATATTCCAGTTTGGAATATAACAGTTCCTTTTTGATAGGTATTCGACCTAGATCTTAACGTCTGACTAGTCATACGGCAGTACACCTTCTCTCACATCACAACGTATACATATTCATGTAACTTGGACTTAGATCAGTTTTTAATCTGAAGAATTTCCCTGTGTGTTCTGTAACAACCTCCGCAGGTTTATACTATCAAAGCAAATGCATTTCTCAGCCATTTTGTCTCTTCAATATTGACACAATATTTACCCATTTTGTTTCACTTTAGATACTAGTTCTTTAATTCTAAATTGCATAACCAACACCATGTGAACACTACTACTACTGTTTGAAGTTTTATATTTTATGCTCCTGTGTTTTCAACTCTTAGAGCACATCTCTGCCCATTATTTTCCCCTCTTCCTGCAGAAGATACAGTGACACAGTTCTGATAGGGCACTGTGCTCATCATCTCCCTCCCTAATCACAGCTAAGCGATCCAGAAGGATACTCTATGAAACTGATTTGTATCATACAGCATAAAAGCAGTTTATTCTTAAGGGACGGCAGGTAACTGTTTAAGGGACAGGTCCAATTTTAAGTACAATACTTGCTATTAAACCATGTTTAATAGGAAGTGTTAAAAGGAAGTGAATATTGGCATGGCATTAGTTCCTATGTGTGTTCTCTTTTGTGGAGAGGAAAAGTAACCCTTAACCAATGGGATAATTCATCTCCGTCACAGCGCTGACCTCAGCTCAAATATACCCAAAGATGAATTGGAGGCACCAGCTGGAAACCTTACTAGACTTCTCTTGAAATGGGACAGTCAAGCAACGTCAGAAAGCACTTCCATTTGTTTGAGGCTGAGCTACAAACAGCAGATCAGATCTTCACTTGATGTAAGCTGACAGCCTCAAAGGAGTGATCTTGGTTTACCACACCTGAGATACAACTGAGAGGGGACTATAAGCAGAAAGAGACTGAAGTTTGTTAGAAATAAGGTCAATGGACTGTTCAAGGTCACTGCACTGAAAGAAATCTTTGCTTTGGTGCCTTTGTGTATTTGCCTCAACAAAGGCTTTAAGGCTTTTTAAAGTCGGGTATTTAGACCTAGCTTACCTTACCCAGTCCTAGGATCACCCATTCTACTTCTTGCCTCTAAGGGAGAAAATGGAGATCCAATTGTTGTTACTAAGTACCTCAAAATCGATTCAGCTCACAGCCCCACTCTCATAACCACTTTTATATTCTCTTCTGATGGAATACAGAAACTAAACACACAAGGCCTCAAGTTTCAGACAGGATTTCCTACAGTTTCTAGTGTTAAAAGTCTTAGCTATTTCATACCTTGCTCTCTCCACAAGCAACAGATGGTTGTGGGGCCGAAGTGCTCCTACTGGTCTGCAGTGCAATCAGAACAGACCCAGAACTGGTTGAACTGGCATCAGATTTCTTTGGCCAAGAGCCAGATCTCCACTGCATGCTTTATGGTACCTGGTGCAACAGAATTGTCTTACCAGCACCTGCCTTCCCCAGTGCTCACTTCTGGCACTCTTAGGACGTTCACCCCACTGTTGACCCCAACAGGCAGCTACCACTGGCCAGAATCTGCTTCTACCCCCATCCTGCCCATCAGCCTAGTATATAAATACTTAACTGTGAGCATCAAATCATTCATTCCTTCAGTTGCATGGCTGCCATACCTACGCTTCGTATAAAAAGCAAATCCCTTCATAACTACATGATCCTATAGGCTCCCCTCCCATGCGGATCTCTGTGCTACTACTTAATAAGAAATACAGGTGCAAGAAAAGCCACAGCAATCTCAAGGTTAAAGAAAATAGTGGAGAGGGATGGTTATATTCCCATTCTCTTGGACAAATCTGTTCCATACCAAGACTGGCTACTTGGAGTGCTTATAATATCTTAAATATACTTTAAAAAAAAATATTACTATTATCTTGCTCACAAAGACACTCTGTCAAAGAGGTTAACGGTCCAATCTCCTAAGGGGAGCCACCAAAGATTTTGATACCCAGGCAAAGAACGTTTAGCTTTAGTGATATTTTTCAGTAATAATGACTTCCAGATTTATCAGCAGGAACTGAAAATAAGATACTTGTATAAAACTGTTATATATGTTTGGCTTTTATATTCATGGCACAAGTTTACATGGCTTAAAGGAAACATACTCTGAAGCAATATGTTTCACAAAGTAGTCTTTAACATTACATGAGATATTCTAGTCAGAGCTGCACTTTGCATGTCGCTAATGTACCAAACTAATGATCTAGCCATGATTGAAAACATTAACAAGGCATCACTTTTATTTTTCCTTTTAATCTGGTGAACAGGAAAGTAGTTTAAAAAAAAAACCCTACACAAAATGGAAATAAAATTTGGAAATACACATTCATTACAATGAAATTATTTCATTGCACCTCTTAAGGGCTTCATAAGTACAGAAAAGCCTCCAAGTTCTCATACACTATAAGCAAAACATAGAAGTCATATTTTCATGAGATAATTGTAACTACCTTACAATTTCAGGACCTCTGAACTACAGGAAAAAGCCTGATCACCTCAATTTCATATAATCTGAATATTTCATATAATCCAGATTTTCAGAACTGACTAGTCTCTTTCTTCAGAAAGCATTCAGGTTGTTCAGCAGCCTTTTGTTTCTTAAGAGTTTCATCTTGAATACTTTGAGTTTGATCCAAAGTCTCTGTCTAATTTTCAAATTCTTGACTCTCAAAAAAGAGAGACAATTTCTTCCTACCAATTATCTGAGTATTTGGGCTTTCTATATACCAACATCTAAAAATAATTCAAAATTTACCTGTCAGTAAATTATCACATCACAGGGTTGTGAGGTTCTGTCTAGCTATTTTTTTTCTCCTTGCTTTTTTCCTTCTTCCATTATATTTTAATGCCCTGGGATCCATGTTATTGAATCAGCAGCTTGAGAGGCGTATGTTACAGCTCACTGGCAGAACCAATTAAAAAAAGAAAGCAAAACCAACAAAAAAGCAAAGGAATGTAAGTCCAAATCATTCAGCGCAATGTACATTATACACATCTTCATATTCCAGTTTAATTTCTAGCAAAAATGTAACCATGGAAAAAACGTTGTCTAATTCACAATCACTTTCACAAAATGTCTATAGCTGAATTCCAGTCCACAGCGCCTTGCCTACAAATGCTTTCACAGGCTGCAAAAATCATATTCATAGCACAAACAAGTAAAATGGGCTTCTTAATCAAAGTACGTAGGATCTACTTACCTTAATGGCCAATGTTACCTTTTTATTACACTATGTTATATAAGTACAAATTGATACAAAGTAAACTAATTTTGCAAATAACCTGTTTTATTCAGAATCAACATTCTATAATGTGTTATAAAAATCAACCTTTCATTGCACATTTCCACATAACATGATATTTATTGCTTTCCAGGAGCCACTGCATCAAGTTTATACTACTGCATGGTCAAAAACCCTAGTTACTTAATATCCTGAATTAACTAGCTATCAATCGTGGCAACTTGATTTTACTACATGAAAATGTAGAAGTAGATGGAATGAAGGAGTCATCATTCAGGCGTCTCACATTCTATGTCAGAGCGTGACAAAGATAACACAACTTGACAGCTACTCTTTTGCATACAAAAGACAGAAATACTTGCACATTCCATCCAATTAGGTGAACTCTGTAAGGTGTTACGTGACATGAAAATAAGAGTTTGTATTGAGACTAACATGATCACTGGTAACAGCATTTGAGCATTAATCCTCAAAGGTAGAGCCATGAGGACACACGATATGCTACCATGGAGCTAGGTATGAACGTGATGCTAAAATGTGGCCTTACGCAGAAGAATATAATTTTCCATACCTGTACTAAAACCCCCAAAAGTATCTGTTCCAAGTATCTTCACTTGTGCTTTTTCTTACTGTATGTTGTTAAGATACTTGAATGCGAAGCGTTCCCTGAATTCATTATACTTCCTCTGGATATGGAATCACATTCATTTTCCATTTGTCTGAGAATACCAAATCATAATATATGTGATAAGAGTACGTTGCATATTAACTTGCATAAACTGCAAAGGGAAAACAAAGAGAATTTGTATTCATCTTATCTGCTTCAAGTATGAAATATTAAGCATCTCCTTATTTCTTCTCTAGTGGATTCATAGACTACAAGATGTTTCAGCTGTTGAGAACAGGAAATGAGTCTGCATGAAAAAACACCAGTATTCCAGTACTTTTTCAGAATCCTCAGTATACAGACTGAAAACACCAGAAGTTTCAGACGTACCAAGTATTATACTTAATTTTTTAAGGATAGGGGGCAACAGGAGTTTCTGTAGGAAGCTAAAACATCAGTCAGACCTATCCATCTCACCTTAGTGTCATTCAGACCAGTATCAGGACTGTGCTACATAAAAGCTGAGTGGAGCTACAAGAGGCACTAATTAAAAACTGTGGAAAGATACTGACAGCTCAGACAATCCCCTAACATGCTACCTGTAGTAAGAGCTTGTAGCAAGTGCTAAGAGAACTTGGCATTACATTGCTATGCTACCAGTATGCTCAGGAAAGAACAGTTTCAAATGGTGGAAAATTATCAGGTCTCTGCAATACTATTAAAAAAAAAAAAAAAAGTTCTCTTAAATTACTGCCTCAAAGCATCATCCTGCACACCCACAGCACTGCATGGTAAAGACAGACAGCCACCCAAACATAGCATACCCACCCCTGGAAGTGTTCAAGGCCAGGTTGGATGAGGCTTTGAGCAATCGGTATAGTGGGAGGTGTCCTTGCCCATGGCAGAAGGGTTGGAACTAGATGATCTTTAAAGGTCCCTTCCAACCTAAACCATTCTGTGATATCATACCATATCCATTAACTGGTCAGTAAAGGACCTTCTTCCAAAGACAATGCTTTGAAATACCACTTTTATTTCTATCAAATAATCCAGGAATGATCAGACAAGAAGACGTTACACGGTCTTGACACATGATAAGCTTTCTATAAACAGGAAAGGCAGCACACATTTAAAAGAAAAATAAAGAGCAAGAGTTCATTTTCAAAGGCTTGTTGGAAAATAAATCAGAGAAAAGTAACTTAAACAAAACCCTAATCTTTTTTAACCAAATGGATTAGGCAGACAAGTAAGCATATACTACATTTACACAGCAAAAACGGTTGTTCCATGCCTATATTCTGATTACATTTCTTAAATTAAGCCCTTGTATTAATTCCAATCTGTGAAGCTCATAAGAGAACGTGTGCATTAATCCGTGACAACATTTATAATAACCATTAAGTTAATACTAAATTATAATACATCACTTGTACATAAACATTTATATTCTGCCATGTTTATATTTCAACATTGACCAAGAGACTCCTGCCCATTTTTTAAAAAATATACTCTTGCTTGTAATAATCTATGTTGAGACATTAAAAAGAATAGACTAAACACAAATAAACAATGTTGTGATACCAAATCTTTTTGGAAATTCCATACACAGTGGCCAAATTCTGCTGACCTCACTCATGTAATAGTACCCTGATAAGCAACCAGGATAAAATCAACCCTGCTGAAAAAAATAGACCAAGTCAGTTAAGACTGAGGAGAAACATAATCTTTCAGTAAATCTAAATCTGCAGGTGTACATATTCTCCAGTTACATTCTCCAGGAATGTGTATGAGTAATAGCAGAAATAACCAGGGGCAATGGGATTCAAATTAGGGGGGGGGGAAAAGTTAGCCTTGATAGCACCATAGTTTTAGTAAACATACAGTCTAACTTAGATATTCTTAAATCCTTTGCTTCCTAGATGAGTATTTTTTATTCTTAGGCACTTCCTAGGTTCAAGTGTGCATGTTCAAGTACAGGTTTGTGCATATGGCTTGAGTCCTTACCATCCATAATCACTTCAACACTGCAATACAGTAACCAAGTTTTGCTTCTGCTTTAATCATCTCTTCTTACTCAGATATTTACACGCATAACTTTCATAGGTAGCCATCGTGTCATGAAAGGTACTGGATGGCACGCACAAGGTCAAAAAAAAGCCACATGCCTACATACTGCTTATTTTATTTTTTAGGCAGGTGGTAGGTAGTCCAACTCTGATTAAGTTTGTCTATCATTTCTTACTCATTCAACTTCAAAAAGTCTATTTCAAAACTTTCAAGATTGTCACCTGCCTACACTGACGGTTTTGAGGGAATTTCCTGGCACAGACATTAGAAAGACGCTAAGTAAAAATACATTGCAGGCCCCAAGAAAATCTGCTTCCATTCAATCAAGTTATAATTGAAAAGCTGCTGTTTGCACATATTCAGAAGAGACTACTTTGAACTTAACATAGAATGACTCCTTATATTTTATCCATTTGGCTCTGAGCATGACTTTTCCATCATTTTCAGCTCTTTATTATGGTCAGCTGTACCAGGAATAAGAATCTAAACTTACGAGAGGTGACTCAATCTATCACTGTAATTTTCCACCACGCCCAAGCAGAACGGACAAAGAAGCTGAACAGATTCAAACACAAAAAAAAAGTCTAGAGGTGGAGAGATAAAGCATGTTGGGACAAAGCCTCATAGCCACAGGAAAGGCTGCAGAAAACCAGGGAAGTGATGTGACCAGAAAACTGAAATGACCAGCTAAGGAGACTGCAACTGGATGGGGAACAAAGGTGTGACTGAGTTCAGAGACAGAAAAGGGGGATTAACTTGGTGGTTGGCAATTTAAAGGAGAGACTAAGAAGTGATAGTTGGTAAATTAATGGGATGACTAAGAAGTGATAAAGAACCAGAACAGAGACAGAAAACTAGTGGCCAAGAATGACCAAGAAAAAGGTGGTGAGGAATGAGTCATCGCATGGCATGAGGATGTGAGAGAAGTTGAATGCAGGGAATGCAAGGGGTTGGAGAAGATGGTGGCAGACAGAAAAAAGACAGTTTGATGTTTAAAGCCACTAAAAACTACGCAAGGTGATCAAATCCCATCCCTGCATTGGTAGGCAATTAACTTTTACCATTAATATAACCTTTAATTGACAGTAACTAATTGTATATTCTATATTTCTGAGACATTTACTTGCCATACTTGAGTCTCTAGCCCAAGTTTTGTAGACTCAGAGCTCCAACAGAAGACACCTTACTATATTTCAAACTATCTTAGTACTGTATAAGCCTAACTGTTTTCAAAATTCAGATCCCAGGCATCTTAAAATGATATTTGTTTCCTATGATCCACCTTTCTGTGACTGGCAGAATACTGCTAAAATGTTATAGAGTGCTAAAGGAAAAAAACATCTTCTACACTATGCTTGTTTCCTGAGATAGCAACCGTAATATATGTCAGAGGTACCCATTTCTGAGTAACACAGATAACAGCTTGCAACACAGAGCTTCTCAGGAAACTCTTAACTGCTCCCTTGAGAATACAGGCCCAGACGTAACTACGTTTATGGTATTTAATAGCTTTTAAAGCCAGAATGACCCATACAGTTATCTTGCCTGACTTTCTGCTCAACACAAGCTGTAGAATTGCACTGGGTGCCCGAAGTTTGGTTAAAACAGATACATATATAGCACATGGCTACGCATATGCTGGTGGGTATTTTTCCTCTCAGCATTTTCTAATGCATGTTTTGTTCTCAATCACTCTCTTAACATAGATAGAGATTCTGGGACTGGGAACCTGGGACCATACAAAAAGACCTGAAAAGGTAAAGACCTTAGTCTCTACAACTTAAAAATAACCCCATGGCTCCTTATACAAATTTTCCAACATATTAACTGTGAAATCCTAGAGACCTTGGCCAAGAGTTTTCACTGAATGAAATTGTTATCTTTTTAAAGTTTCCAATTAAACCAATTACAATAATACAATTACAGTAACTAAGAAATAAAGGGAGAGATTTGGAGAAACTATTATCTATGGAAGAAGGAAACTCATCTTCTCTGTGAGGGTGACCAAGCACTGGTACAGGTTACCCAGAGAGGTTGTGGGTATCCATCCTTTGAAGATACTCAAAAGTAATCTGGACACAGTCCTTCCTGGGCAGCTGGCTCTAGGTGTCCCTGCTTGAGCAGGAAGGTTGGACTAGATGGCCTCCAGAGGTCCCTTCTGTGATACCTGAGGGATATAATCTTTCCCCACCTACTACTGCAAGAACTGTCAGCCAAAGCGCTTTCTTTTAAACCTCTAGACTGAAATACTTTGCTAAAAATTAAGTGAAACAGTGCAAAGTGCTTGTTAATTTTCTCTTGTAGCTATTATTTGCATCTATATTTATGTATTTATCATATCACTGCAAGTGAATAAGCGTTTGCACAACTTTCTGAAGGTAAGGCATTCGCATATTTGTGTGTTTGCACATTCACACAGATACTGTATATCAAAATAGTCGTGTTTTTCTTGGGTGATAAAAGCAATTCACTGCCTTTTTTAAGGTTAGTACTCAAAAGCTAGCTCCCATGTACGTATTATTCATTTGAGTTGACTGTACTTTAGCTTCTTCATGGACTCTTTAAAATATGCACTAACAAAATCTTATTAGCTTTTTACTATCAACTGTCTCAACATACAAATATTGCAAGCTGCAGGGATTTTCTGGTCACTGTGAGCATGACTCTAGATTACTTAGTAATCAATGTATTTGTTATACAGTCTCTGGCAGTTGATGTTTCTGAAAAGGTAACAAATTTTTAGTGTCATTCAGGCAATTTGCAAACATACTTCTGCATTTAAGGGCACTCCGTCTATTTCAACACAGTATAGGAATGTATTCAATCTGGGTATGCTACTATGATTCCTTTAGCTGATGTTCCACACCTAGATGAGCAAAAATTCTACGTTAGAAACATAGCAGGTA
Organism: Chionis minor; assembly: GCA_013398295.1. Lineage (NCBI taxonomy): Eukaryota > Metazoa > Chordata > Aves > Charadriiformes > Chionidae > Chionis > Chionis minor. The sequence continues at coordinate 199,472 of VZSF01002711.1, read as the reverse complement.
TTTAGGGCCTTAACTTGCTATAAATTCTTTGGAGTCAATAGGTAGGATTTAAAAATCAATGGGAGGATATGGCTTAAAAGTGCCTTTTCCGAACCTATAACTGTACAAATATTACCACTGAGCACTCATATGTAAGATCTGAACATTTGAAATACAAGCCTAGAGATCTAGAAATGTGAGATGACATCAAAATCAATGCATTCAAGTCCTTAAGTAGCTCATCTGATTCATCTCACCAACAAGCATATATGATTGTCTCTAGAATAGACAGGTATTATTAGTAGCAGTGCTTTTTGTGGTGGAGTACTTTGTAAGTCTGCTATTTTAAAAGTGGTTAGAGAAGGGCATTAGTGAGAAAACAAGATAAATGTTTTAGTGAGGAATGATATGGTTGAGAAATCATACAGGAGGGATACTCTTCCCAACAGATTTCACTGATTTTGCATGAGTACACTCCGATTACATTAAGGGCGGTTTTGGTGTAACATACATACTAAGACTGAGTAAGCAGGTCGTAAACTCACCTGGCAGAGCTAAAGGAAGTGTTAATCTCTATTTTCAGTCTCTTAATGGCACCTGACCCTATCTCATTAAAGACCACCGCCATTGGCTCCACAGCAAGTCAGCAGTCTACAGAAAATACATTACTAAATGAACTGTTAGAAGAGTGGTCCCTACTAGAAAATACAATTCAAATGTAGTGTACACAGTACATCCCCCAATACTATCACAAAATAAACTTACAACTCAAAAGTGGCTATTCCAACCATTGAAGTATTACAATAATAAAAACTAGGGAAACAAGGGGATTGTAGTATCAGAAAAAAATGTTACTCTTCAGCAGTCAAATTCTCTCTGCAGTAAACATAAACTGTACCAGCGTTAGCAAAAGACTAATTATACACTCTTGCTTTTCAGATGCCAAGATAGGAGATAATCATGTCTAAGTTTATGCAGTCGAGCTGATTGATGTTGAACATATTCCCACTTCAGTTGCAGTTCTACAATGGCATAGCCAGCCCCACCTTTGGCCACACTCAGGATGCTTTTGCCCATGTTATCATAACAACTTGCAAAGAAATGTAGCAACAACATAACCCTATGTACCTAGTCCCGGGTCATTCCTATTAGAGGCCCATTTGCCAAGGACTTCTGGAAACAGAAACCTAGTTCTGTAAACATCTCTATGTTTTTACTCTGTGAACGCACACTTTAAAAAGTCTTTCACCAAACCGTGCACTTCTAAATTTTCCAGAAGGCAACTTTTTTTCGTGAATACAGGTACTTTTCCCATTTTTATTGCAACCTGAAATGTTTCTGTAATGTTTCCATGGCAAACTGGGTACCAATACATTTAATTTTTCCGTCAAATAAATTAGATTTCAATTCTAAGTATCTATATAAAATCAATTTTTTAAGCTCTAACCCCAGAGTCATCTGAGATTGTAAAACTCTAAACCCAATATAAACTTCAACTGTTTATATTATTAAGACCCACAATTCTCCGTGTATATTAACCCCTTTGAGGTTAGGACACTGAACCTCCTGATTTTTGTTCACAGATTACTTCAGGCCAACAAGGTAATGGTGTGATTACAGCCTTTGTACAGGGTTTCCATCAATGCAAAAGAGATTTGAGTTTTAGCCCTGCAATATGCTTCATCAGTTTGTGCCTTCAGAGGTGAATTCCTGGTTCTGCCATAGGGAGTGAATTTGTGTTTTCCTTGTGCTTTTTTTGACAACAATCCAGGTCCTATATGCCAGGGACTACTGATGGAATGATCCAGGCTGGAACAGTGGGTGGTATGCCTGAGTGGTGGAATCCCAAAAACTGTTCCCAGAACTCTGATGTCTTGTTTTCATTTATCGGTCTCTGGAAATTTAGAGAGGTCTTGAATGGGACTGTTTTGTTAATGCATAAGCTTATAAGGCCTGTAGCCTTAAACGACAAGGCAGTTCTTTTATTTAACAAAGAATCAAAGTATTTTTGTACAAGTTTAACTACTGATTCAAAATTTTCAAATCATTTGAAATCATCACAAAAATTTTCTCTCCAAGAACTTCTAGAGAAAACAACTCTTTCATACAGAAATGGGATAATTAAAGTTTATTTGTATTCTCAGAATTGAGGTATTTATTGCTCCACAGGAGTAAAGATGTTGAATTGCACTGGTAAGAGTGTTTTGTGCATTTCCTGATTAACTCTGGTGCTGGATACCCAAGGAGATGCCACATCCTTCAACTACTTCCTCTGAATGGAGTAAGGAAGAGGACGAGTTTGCCGAGGAAGTTAAGAAACACAAGAGTATACTTAAGTCACATTTTTCTGACAGGGTAGGCATGGAAAGCTCACCTGGGTATACATCTGGGGTGTCTCAGAACCAGGTCTTCAGCATATTGCAGGATGCGCTCCGTGCTTTGCAAGATCGAGCTCTTAGTCATAAAAATATATTTTACATATAAAAATACAGCAGATGTCCTTCTAAAAATCATATTTTAAGTGTTATTCCCTCTCATTATGTTTTATACATTCAGAATCAGACATTTGAGATATACTGTGAACAGTGCAAAAGACTGTTTTATATTTATAAAAACACGCATTGCAGTACCTTTAAGAGCCAACTGAAAGAAAAGTTGAGAAAGGTTTCATCCTCAGAGAAATTCTGGTCCGAGTCGAACTTTTCTTTAGCGAGTTGTAAACAAACGTCTTAGAATGCAGAGAATCCTCTCATTTCTTTCCAGCTAAGGCAGTCTCAAACACATCAAGTCCAGCTTTGAAGTACACCTGAGCTGAATTGATGCTGTTCAGCACCTCTGACAAGGCTGCTTGAATGGTCTCATTTGACTGATGTAGTTTGTGGTGCTCCAGTGCCTCTAGCAGTACTGAAAACTGGCTTGTCCTTTCATCTAGTCTGTAAAGAATATTTCTAAAAGAGAACAATGGAGAACGGTAAGCTTTTTACTCAAAACAATTCATCAGAAATCATCAAGAAACCCTGCAAGTATCAGCCACGCTTTACAGATGATACGTATTATGCACAATAAAGCTGACCCACGGCAAACTGAAAGACAACTGCATATTCATTACGGCTTTGTAAACTGCATCTGTTTGTTGATCTAGGTGTACATACACTGAAACATTCACCAAATCTGTCAAAGAAATCTCACATTCCTCTTTGACCATTCAAGACTTTATTCCAAATCATGAGCCTAGACCTATCACACCCCTCATGAAGTATTTCATGCCTCAGCTGGATTCCATTTATTCTCCTCTAAAAAAAGTTTGGTTATTACTATGGACCCTAGGCACGGATTTTTTTTTCCCCCCTATCTGCTCCTGTTATTTATTTCACACTTCAGAGGTGAAATTCAAGCTGCATTGAAGTCAATGGTAAAACTCTCATTGCCTTCAGCAGAGCCTTTACTTCATCAATAATCCTTTGTGGCATCAGAACAAGAGCAACCCATCTTTAATGTCACATAGTTGAGGAAGGAAATAAATGGAAGTAACAACTAAACCCTCATGAAACAAAATCTGTGTTTTCCTATCATATCTGCAAGACTTTTTAACGACTCCTATAAAAACACATGCAAAGGTAATGTCTGATCCCTTGGAAACGTTATCTGTATGAGGTGTTAAAGGCTCAGAATTCAGAGCTAGTCAGTGATTTCAATGCGACTCTGAAGCAGGCTGTAAACGTTATCTAAAAACAGGTGTAATTGTTACCCTAATCGGAAGAGCATGTAAATATCATAAATCTCCACCCAGGAGCTCCTTTGACTGTAAGCAGTGAACTTTGACATGGGAAAGGTACATGTGATTTGGTGCAGGACCTTAGCCTTAAATACACGGTAGGTGTTCAGGGCAGGGGAGAAGTTGTTTCACAGAATGAAACCAGCAAGAAAGCAGGACAACTTAGATACTCTGTTAGTAGCCTTACTGCATGACAGAACAGTGAATGCTGAACTCCAAATTAGTAATAAAACTGCCAAGTACCTGCAAGACAGATGGCCACAAAAGTTTATATTATTATTACTTGAGTCATCTAATTGCCAGTCTACAAGACAGGATGGTAACAAAGTAGCCCAATAAATGATACCATAGCACATTTACAATTTCCCGCCATGTTTTCCAGTTTGAAAAAATGCTTTGAATGACAGCCAATGTTTTTCAAAATATGCAATAACTCCTATCCTCATAAGACAATTTTTCACTCTTTATGTTTTTACCTTCCTATATTGGGTATACATCCAAAGCCAGCAATGTGCAATAGGGAAGGTAAGCTTTTTATCCCTTGACAGCAAGACATCTAGCCATTTCAAGTATTCTGCAATGCAATACATGGTAGTTTTAAACAGAGGAGGGAAACAGTTTGAATCCAACATTGCAGTAGAAGGATAGCTTATGTGGTTTAAAGAGCAGGTCATCACTGACCTAGATCATTCGGACTGAAACAGGTTAGGAGTACTTGCAGCAACAGCTCCGCAGGGACAGAAACCTCCATCAAGAGGACAGTAACAAGCACGTGTGGCAGTGACTTCTTCAGCGTGCACTGCGGCAGCCAGAGGACAACCACCCACTTCCTCAGTTCTGAGCTACCGTTCCTTGGGACTATGATGCAGCTTACACTCAAAGGCGACTAAAGTTGTATTGTGGACTGTCCCTGAAGCATCCCTGTGATATAATAAATGAAAACTGTGTATGTTGAGTACCAGATAAATTCTTGTTTGGTTGGTTTTTAAGGATAGGCTGTGCTATAGGAAATACTGTAGCTTTCAAAGCAGGGATTGATTTTGCTCCCTCTGAAATCAATTCAAGGATTCCTGCTGAGATCACTGTGAGCAGAACCAGGCTTTTTTAGAACTCTACTCTACAGTTCGCATAGTTCACAGGGCGATAGGAGGCTGTTCACAACCCTTCAAAGCCCGTGAACAGCAGGGGCAATGCTAGGGATAATCACATTACTTTCTGCTCTCAGGAGGCATCTGACAGTCCTATCTGGTTGCTGGTGGCGGGGAGAGTTTGACTGAGCTAGAATTCTGCTCCAAATGCCTACAACATTGGCATCTTGATCTATATTAAGATCCCTCCCTTTTAATCCCCTCCCTTTATTTGGGGGTAATGCCAACTAATAAAAATGCCGTAAGACAGTAACCATCAGCAGAGCAACACTAATTAGGACTGCTAGAAATTAGACTCTAAATTAGAGAGGATGACGTGAAGACTGGAACATTTGTTGACTAGTGAGGAAATGTTTGTGGTGAACAGGAACAGACCTCATACCCCATCTTCAAATGTGCTCTAAACATGGCACACAGGCTAAAAAGATGGTTTACCTTGATGTACAAGGCTGTTAATACAGTTCAACTCTACTGCTGTGATTTTGGAATCACAGGTGATTCCACAATAAATCCACAGGCAGGTAAAAGACACTGTAAAAGACAAATATTCCTAGTACATTCCACCTGAATATAGCACAAATCAGCGTCTAATGAGAAAAGCTTAGTTTTTTTCATGAATGAAAGAGACAAGCAGTCTGCTATCATAATTTAAAAGAGTATCTTAACTTTTTCAATTTTCATATGACTTCAGCATAACTGATTGTATAGCATGACAGAACGTATTTTTTATTTTTATGTATGCAAATAATAGTGAGTAACATTATACGGCACCTGTTTTTTTAGATTTTCTGCTAGAAATTCTCACCGGGGCCTTGCATTTTCCAATTACTTATCTTTGCTTGGCAAGCCATGCCACCTCTTTGTTGCATAAAATGATTTCTCTCTCTATGCATGTTCATGAGAGTCAATTTATACAATTTTACTTCTTATCACTGTCCAAGCTTCATCAAATGAAAAAATGGCTAGTCCGGTTTATTACTTCCAAGCTTTTACAAGTCAGAAAAGTGTTTTCATTAAAGTTTAAACATGGACTGAAAAATAAAACCCAGCCATTTCATTGGCACAAGATACCACTATGTGACCACATCATGCATAATGATACCAAGGGACTTTAATTTATACTGTGAAATTCAATTACTTAAACATTCCTTAATACAAATTGGTTTTGTAGCCTACGCCTCTAAAACAACAATTCCAGCCTCTGGCCTAATTGCTTAAGTATCTACCTTCATCTTTAACTATTTTGATCTTATAAGTATAATTCACACAGAGAGCCTGACCCACACAAAACAAAAAGAGACTCGGAAAGAAAAGTGCAATACATTACTGATGACACTAATGAAATTACAAAACACATCATTCATCTTAATGGACTTGTTTCAACAACACATCACAGTGACCTGAAAAGTGTACCATTGAAGTAGGAAACCTAATTAATAACTTCAGGCAGTACCATTGGAAGAGGTAGAAAGGGTCCTTCCAATGGGTAAGGAATCAGCCTTAGTAAACTTAGTAAAATCAGCCTATAGAAACTGTAAAAATGAATTCTAAAAGAACCTCTTCTGTAACTTTTATGAGGAACATATGCAAAATTGATGGAAATAATGTGATTCCAGTTAAATGCTGTTTTGCCTGATCACAAATAAGGATGTAATGTCACCCCTACCAGACAAAAATGAATTTGACAAACTCTTGAATGACAGATCACACTAAAAATACACTGACTTTAACACAACTTCAAATTCTTCCGGTGATTATATTAGAACAAGTGGATAGTACGAGACAAAACTAGATTACTACATTATTCTTGTCATGAAGAAGGATTTTTTAGCTTAGAAGAAAAGTTTTTGTGTAGGTGAAGTACAACACAAGATGAATTATTCAGGTACTTACAACCAACCTCCTGTCTTAGAGCTTATGTTTGAGATTTTGAAAAGTAATTATTAAATCATTAGGACATGATGCTGAGTGTACAGTTCCACATAAAATGAGTGCAGGTTTTCTCTGCGGAATCCCATTAGAATTGTTTATAGATAAATGCTATGGGCAGCCTCTGTCTACTCCAGTTATAACACAATGTGCTGTGACTGGACCTGCTTCAGCATCCTTACAAATTCAATTTTATAAATCCCTGAATTATTTTTTCTTGTAGTCTCCATGGAAAAAAGCACATCAGAATAGGGATTCTCTGCATTTCCCTTTCTCTTGATAACGTTCACTTCTGAATGCACTTTTCTTACATCTAGGAGTTTGTTTTCGTTCATGTTTGTAAAATATCAAATGTTATTAACCTGGCAAATAAATAAATACATTCTAATAATAGTATTTCCATGTTGGGACCTCCGTTTCCACAGGGTGTTTGTTTATTGTAGGGTATAAAAATATCACAAATTCTTCTTCCCTGGAAACTGCATGAGCTGATTTATACTAGCCTATTTACAGTAGTTTGTACCTCAGAAAATTTTATGGTGTAGGTACAGAAATCTTCCCTTCTTCCTCTGGGTCCCTTATCATTTTGATCCCCAACTGTGCTTCTCCTTTCCTCTCTTTATTTTTTAAACTTTTTTGACACGCACAGTTATTTTATCTTACCTATTTTATTTCACAGCACTATTGTGGCAGAAGCTTTATAATTATAAAATTAGAGCTGGTAGCCATGTAAGACTAACTTTTATCAGGACAAAATTTATGCCGTGGTGAACTGCCATTACATGTCATTATAGCTGATCCAGAGGAAATGGATTTCTACAATGCTCGTTCCTTGCTGGATTGAACAGTGGAAGTCACGGGCTCTGCGCCCACACGATCAAACAACAGGCATGTGACCAGGGAAGATGGGGATATGGCAGCCAACCTGTTAGGGCAACTTAGCTGTAAACGTCACTGTATTCCTTCACTGTCCTAAGTCCCCATAAACTCAACATGTCATATTTAAGGATCCTTTATTTGTAATGCGTTGTTCCTAACTTTTGTGTGCTATGCATCCTACCCTCTTTTAAGTCATCAACTGCCTTCATTTAGTGCTCTCATTTATAGGACTGCAAATTATTCCACTGGTATGTATTACAGAAAGTGATATATTTAAATCCTATGTACACTCAAAGGTGAAAGTCTGCCAGAAAGACACGTATTTGCATGGTATCAGCAGTTGACAAGCTACAGGTAATCTAGACATCAAACCTAAATAAAGTGTAAGCAACTGAAAGGCATATCGAAGACATCATTATGTGACAGTGGTAAACCAGATAAATTCTGTTCCTGCCAGCTAGAAATTTATCTTGCATAAGAGACAGGAGTTAGGATACCTCTTATTGAGTCAATTATGGCAAATAGAGGTTATGGTAAGTCTGCATTTAAGAAAATCCTGTTGGGACACGGGACTACAAGGAGGTAATTATTCCAAGTCTGAATTCATTTCTGAGAGGCCAATTTAGAATAGGGCTTGTTAAAAAAATAAATCCTGATTTTGGCAGCGCTGTAAAGTGTCTTGAGGCTTGGTTTGGCTTAATTGCCTGCCAAATAAACAAAAGAAAAAGACAAGCCAAACTGGAATGATAGCTGGTTACAAGATATATATGATCTTTATTTCCCTACAGTTTTCTTTGATTACAGTACTTTTTTAAAGGTTATGAATGCATTGTCGTTAACCACACTATCTCTTACTAAATTACCGCTAAAGCCGACCCTAACTCCAGCATAAGTTTCAGCTCGACGCACGCTGCCAGCCTTAGATCTCTGTCATGGCCTTGAGTGCTCCAATGGGTCTTACTGTCCCTGAGCAGCCTCACGCGGGGCCACCACCCACAGCCCCGCGCAGACACCCAGGAGCCTCATTTCACCTGAGCCCGGGGTGTCCAGTCCCAGCCTGAGCTACATCTCGGCTCCGGCGCTGTTGCTGCCATGCAGCCAGTTCATCCCGATCCATAGACGACTTCCCGGCTTGACTTGCATCATCAGCTTGCCTGATGGCCAAGGCTCTTGGCTGAAGCTGACTGCTGCTCCCAAGCATGCCCTGCCTGGGCACTACAGGTCTGGCTGGAGAGGACACTGCCCTGCTGGCCATGGCATCACGCTTGGCTCCCCATCCTTTAGGGAGCAGCCAGCTCTCACCACTCCCAACAATCGTCACCTGAAGAGGTGGTGACCCTAACAGACTTGTCTCTATAAACACCCATCCTAACCTCACGTACAGGCCTTCCCAACCTTAAGCCTATCCTGGTGATCACTACAGATTCATCTAGATTCCAATTTGCGTGTATGAGCATTCCGAATCCTAGACAGAAGGTGAAAGGTTGATTTCTTTAATTCCCCTTGTTTGGGGATTTTTTTTTTCTCGACCAAAGCTCAACAACCACAGAAAACAGACACTTTCATTTTCCGCTCTGAAACATGTAGGAAAAAAGTTCTTTTGATAGTTCTTTAATTACTGCCAACAGAAAAGACTGGCATAAAATAAAACTAACTGAATGTTAATCTTGATTTTCTCATAATAGGACAGTGCTCTGTGATGGCTTGGAAAAGATTTCAAATGGGATATTGTATCTATGACAACCTGTGGCTAAACTTTTTCACTTTCATTAAATAAGCAATAATTACTTCATTTCTTCCTGTAATTCTTTATATTTTTGTAGCTTATGATAGCAAAACAGCTTCTAGTATAACATAAAATAAGCATGAACAAATGGAAGCTGGAAGCTTGATGCAAGTTGCTAATCATAAGAGGACTGATGTTCTGGAACAGACTCAAGTAAGAATAATGGAGCTGAGAAGTCTTGCTAGTTTAAAGACGGAGTTTGAGTAAAACCAGGCTTCAGTAAAATACCTGTTTGCAAGGGCTGAACATCAATATTACCTGGCACTCACAGTTTTTCCCCTGTTGAAAATTTGCTGAGCTTAGGAAACATATTTTTCTCTTACTTAGGAATAAATAAGATCAGTAAGTAAGAAGAATCAATTCTGCAGCTTCAACAGTACAGAATGACTTCACAGAACAGAACTGGAAAGAAAAAGAAAAATTAGGATGCATGTGTTCTTCAGAAGTTGCAAGCGATTATTTATCACTGCTGAAGAGCAGTCCTCTAATTAATTAGGCATGATTTTCTCTAGGGTTTTATAGAAATTAATTAAGTGACTTTATCTAGAAATTCCTGAAGAAGCCACAAAACACACTATCAGACTCTTCGCCATAGACCTCTCAAACCCTACATAAGCTGATGAGAGAATGATATATACTCCACAGAAATGTAAAAACTCCTTGAATATCCTTCAATATTTTTTCTGTAATTTCTTAGAACAAGAACTTGCATCTGTACTTAAGAGTGATGATGCATTAAACAAAATTATCATAACTGTATTTCAAACCATTATTTGCTGGCAGCAACTGGTATGAAATATACTTTGTTAAATTTCAAATAATGTAGCTGTTGGTAACAAATGTAGGCATGTTGTTCTTCGATTGATTTATGCTACACTTGCTTTTCAAATGAAAGAAACATATGCTTATGCTGAATAATTTGGAGGAAACTATTTTTCTTTTAAGGATGTCTCAGTCTGAAATATACAAATTCAAAGCAGATGCGTGCTACTATTTTGAAGGACTTGAGGGAAGTGAATTAATAAAATTATTTCCAAATGTCTCACAGCTGATGTTCTGAAGGCTTCTGAAGGGGATTTTTATCTAGAAATCATATAAAACATCTGATTCCTAAGGAGGAATACCATTTCTAAACAAAGCAGCAAGTAGTGTCCAGTATTTGATGCAGTAAATTGGCTCGACTTTGATCTCCAGTTCTGATCCTGACCAGGTTTATCATCTTAAGTAACTCCGCACCATGAGAGGTGAGACCATTGTCATCACTGCCAAAATCAGAAAGGTCACTATCATAAGAGTAAAATAACTATGTTTAAAAAATTAATTATGTCTTAATAAAGAAATGCCTAAAGACATATTTTTATTACCTTCAATGGAATGCACACACACAAAATTAACACTTTTTTTTATCCCAATTAAGGTAATTTTCCTGTTAATGATCCTACCACCAAATTTCTAAGCCCTGCTGCCTGGGTAATACCCTAGTGGGGGCAGTATTACATATTAACTATTTTTCCAATGAATTCCACTTATATTTGTACTATATTTGAGAAATGTTCCTGGCTAATATTTCAAACATACATGAGCGGTTCTTATCTGTCACAACCAAAATCGTGGAACCACATATTTCTTGCACCTTAAAAATTTTATCAACCCCACTATTTATAAGAAAAATGGAATAATGTATAAAATATTAAGTTTCTGTCAGAGTTAATAAATCCAAAACGTAATATGTTACACAGCTTTCTGAGTTCATAGGCTGTTTTTCTCTGTAACCAAATATTCTTGGCCTATTCAGCACCATGAGCACAGACCTGAGCGAGATCTGGCAGCAAGGGAAACTGAATGGAAACCGTATCTGAACTGGAAGACCTGCTAGGTGTTGGCATGATAGCTCTGCACTGAGCTCATTGAATAGGCCTCAGTGAAAGGATTTTTGCAGTTAGCAGAACAACTGTGAAATGGGCTAAAACATCTAATAAGGCCATGTATACAAAAAAATGTCATTAAGCCAAAAAAACAGGTTATTTGCAAGGTCAAGACCATGCACACTCATGGAAAGCATGAGGAATTGTATGTCCTGGATGAAGTCTTGTCTTAAGGGCCACCAATGCTGTGATAAATTACTATATATGTAATAATATTTACTGTATCAAAAACATAATGGGTCTGATGCATACTACAAAAGGAACTCTTTAATTGTATAAGTCAATCTAATTAAAAGGATGGAAGGAAATTCATGAGATGTAAAAAAGGAAAAATAAATTAAGGTACATACACCCAGGTTTACTATTCATACCAGGGAAGTGAGAAAGTTGGTTTCCAGCCATGACATAATCCCTAATTATAGTGGTTTTCTGCTTTTGCAGGTGTAATGAAAAGATTTTCATGTTCCCTGTTTAAATAAGCTTTAAAGTCAACCATAATTACATCTCTGCAGATGGCTAATTCAGTAGCATTTATGCAGCAAATGCTCTTTAAATAGTCAAAATTTACAAGACAACAAATACAGTGATTACTTCATGGTCATTACATGTACTGGCGATTGCAAAGAAAAAAACATTTGAATTGCCACTCGGATCAGGTGTTTTGAGTATGAGTTACGCTCACTTCATTGCATCTTCTCAGTATTAAGAAAGGGCATAATTCAGCATGATTATCAGTCATGAGAAAAATAATAACCGTAGCAGGAATTTGTAAGAGCATTATCAAACTAGTAATTGCTACTGATGTACGCTAGGATAAATGTGCTGCTCCACTCAGGGATGAATGTTAAAGAGTCAATATCCCAGTGGATGGAATTCTATCTGGCCTAGAGAATGACTAACCTCAGCGCTGTTCAATCACCCCCAGAGTGGCAGGGAGGACTAGGTGAGAACCCTTCCCAAAATTGCCCAGCGCACAGAGAATCCTTATGCTGCTAGAATATTGTTCCTACAGATCCATCATGAATTAAACAGTTCCTACTCTTTCCTAACTATACCTGTTCGGGGAAGCTGTGCTGGTGGGAAAAGGTATGCTGGGAAATGCTTCTTGTGCTACTCAGAGTTACAGCTTCATTTCAATACTATATTATGTTGATCTCCTGAATGAGCACATTCATGACTGTATCTTCTTCCCAGTCCCTCAAATCCCACTTTTAGTATCTGCACCATATGAGTGAATAGGAAGTGAGCTTAATTGTGTCTGGCTTCTGGTAGCTGCTCAGGAGGAAAGGAAGCTCCTTTTTTCCTCCCAGCCATGATATACCCCCATGTAAAAGTTGGGTCAACGTTTAAAAGCAATACAGTGAATAAAATACTCTCATTCCACCTTACATCAAGGCCGTTACTCCAGACTCTGCTAATGAGTTGGATGTATGAATTTGGCTCAAATTATGATTTTAAACTGAAATTAGTGTGCCAAACATGTTATTGCATTTTTTTAAAGATAGACAGAGCTATGTAAGCGCTATTAGACTATAGTGTTCAGGATTTAATTGGAAACATTTCTTAGTTTGTACCAACATAGTTAAATTCGTATCATTGCTCGTCATGCCATTAACTAATTGGTTTGTCTCTGGTTTTAGGATTAGTAAAAAAGTAACCTGGCAGTTAAGAATTGCAATTACATTCTTATAAATTATTTCATAATCAGGGGTGATCTGCACACATGTTCAGTTTTATGGTAAAAACCACTTTTGACTATGCTGTAAAAACTTCCGACACCGACTGACGATTGTCACCGCTTTCATAAATCCTTGTCAACAGACACATGGCACCTATTATATATACAGGCACAAGCGTATAAACCAAGAACCTAATCCTTTCATCCAATATCTGCTACCAAAGACTGGGAGGAAAATCATCTACCAAGTAGGCATTAACTAAAGATTTACCAAGCACTGCACAGAATCTCAGATGTTCTGATAGTGCATAGCTGCCTCTCATCACCCATCTCATGAAACTTCTTTTTGCCTTACCACATTCTTGGGAAGAACATAAACCCATCCTTGGAACATTTCCTGTGATCTTCTTTTGCCCTTAGTAGTTCACAGAGTGTGCTACAATGAAGCAAGTCTTACTGAAAGTGTATCTCACTTCTGTCCTGAGTATTTGAGTTCGTCATCTCTAACTTACACAAACTACCATCAGCCTGCACAAACACTGCAGAGTTTGTAGGAAGACAGTAGAAGAAAATGGGAAGACTTTTTAGGTATCAAAAATACATTCCGGCAAATGTGTATCAGAGAGAAAGGAGATGAAGAAGAACTGCAGAGCCAAAAACACCAGTGAAAGATTAGAAAGTGAAATGAGTAATACCACTAATCATAACTCCATTTATAAGATGTGGAACAATTATAGAAGAAAAAGAGATGCAGATTTTGAAAGGTACAAGATATCAGGGTGAAAAGTCAAATGGAAAATCACTGCTGTACAGTAAGATGAAAATTCATTTATTCTGACTGAATAGCAAAATCTGAGGTATGCTATTCTAAAACGAGTACACAACACTTTCCTTCTTCCCCAACATCATTCCGGTATTGTATTTACAAATTGCAGGTGGCAGATAACACGAGGCAGAACATTATCTACTTCTGTCAGTGCAACATGAATCATTGCAGTATTTCCCACACGAAGGATCATCAGCACCACATCAAATCACTCTCTGGTAAACATAATACAATGCAGGAAAAAAAAAGAATTCCATGTATTTGGTTCAGATCACTCAAAAATATCTCAAACATTACAACAGAGTATGCAGGAATATTTTCTACTTGAAGCCACAAATAAAGAGTTCAATATGAAACGACTAATTTGCAAAGAGTCTATACAATGAGAGAGAATTACTGTCTTCTGTAGAAACTCTCGGCTAGATTATTATTTTTTTTCACATGACATTGTACTACACGTTTACCCACGTCACTGTTTAAGATTAGCAGGATATTTGCATCTTTAATGTTTGTCCTCTGTAAATCCAATGAGCAGCTGTTTACACATGGAGATTTAATAAAGGCTCTAATTTTGCTACTAAATATATCTCTAGAAACTAGAGTCTTCAGGCATGTGAATTTTGCCACCTGAGAATCTGCTTCAGTTTATCAGCAACAGTAGACTCTGTACATATGTCAGCAATATATATAACAAATCTCAATCTGAAAGGAAAACATTTGTTCTAGTGAACAATAAACACTTCAGTGGCATGAGATTAGCAGTGATGCAAATTATCTTTTTGTGTGGTGCTAAAAGCATCTTTTGATTGTTCTTTCATTTCATTATGGCAAATTCAGGGTGCATAATATATCATTGCTTATAGAGAGTATTTTATTCAGTGCATTTTAACGTACTGATTTGTCGTAATTTTTTAGCCCAATGAAGTGTTAACGTCACACCTGGGCATCCATGATAAAAAGAAGCAAAAGGAAGAAGTTTAACTTGCACAAATGAGCAATAAAAACTGCTGGAGGTCCATCTTGAAAACAGAGATTGTTTTCAAAACCCCTACTTTTCACCTACTTATTACTCAATTTACTCAATTACATCTACTAAACATAGCACAATGGCCCTTGCAACAATTCTATAAATAGTGGTGACAGATGAATACTGCCTTAATGGACAGGATAAACTTTGCAAGCTAAGATGAAACTCTTAAATGACAGATTTTACACAAGTTAACTTTGATTGCTTTAAAAAATTGTTAAAAGAACTGTCAGTTAGGACATAACTGATCCTTAAGCAATGGTTTATTAAGAATAAAACTCATCTAACTGGAGTAGAAATGACAGCCTGAGCCCTTGTGTGCCTTTTTTGGACTTTTAAAGACCAAAGACAACAAACTCTGTTTTTAGTGACTCCTTCAGATTTGGAAATCTTGGCGGGAGCATCACAGGGTGGTTCTAGGAAACCCTGCAGCCTTTCTACTGGATCCATCTAGTATCAACAGCATCCAAGAAACACAAAGATTAGCTTGAGTTCTAGACAAGGACCTGAAGAAAACAAACACTTACAGAAAGAGACATCTTATTTCATGGAGGGGCCTCTGCCCAATAATCCATAAAGTTTTCTTGATTATGTCACTCCTTTCAATACTGTTATTCATTGTTCCAATGCTATTGAAGTGCTACGCCTTTCAACAAAAAGACACGAGCTCTCTGTGAATACCTATGGGGCGTACACACAGACTTGACAGACAGGTTAGGCTGACAGGTTGTCAGAGGCTGTGGTGATCAGCAAATATAAGAAATATAATAAAACACACAAGGAACAGGGGGAATGGTCTTAGTCCAATCTAAGAAAACTTAAGATTTGAGGTCAATATTTATAAACACCAGGAAGATACATGCTGTCTTGTTATCCATGATACTACCGGTGTCAGTGTTTTGGTAGGTATTTTTGTGGAGTGAAAAGCATGCAAAAGCATGACAGTAGACTTTTAGAATCTACGAGTTTTAAAGATCAGCTGATGCACAAAAGACAAAGATGTTCAGGAAAGAGACAAAGAGCAGACACATCACTCAGCATGGATGCATTTGCCCGATTACCTAACTTGCAAATATTCATTTGCAAAAATTAATTTTATTCTCTCTCAGAAGCCATGTAGAGATTTGGTTAATCAGTGTCAGAACAGGTGTCAGCAAGTACTTCCTTGACCTTATCAGACAAGCTGCTTTCACTGTAGGGAAACTGCCCTGGGTCTGTGCTCCAATCTATGTTTATTTATGGCTGAAGCACCCTTTGTTTGTAATACAGAGATAAAGCATCTTCTTCTGACCCAAGCAGGAACCACACGTGCTTTACTGAATGCTGATGAGGGTAAGAATTTGAGATTTTCTTACTACGTATCAGCATTTATAGAATCACCTTACATCTCTGCTGAGGCTGCCCAGCTCATTGAGGGACAATATGCTTGAGATGGTGGGTTTTTTCCCCACCTCGTCAACACACAGTGCCTGAAGTAACACAACCTCTGTTCTTACTGTAGCTTCATACATGCCACTGCAGCATAAGCTACGGTTATTAGTACTAGTATCAAAATACAAGCATCAGAAAATATACCAAAATATACAGTGCAAATATACATTGTAAGAGTGGAAAGCAAGAAACAGCTGGAAGAAACATATACAAATTTCTACCGATTATTCCATTTAAATAATGACAAAATATAAATCAAAAAATTATCAATATTATGATTATGTTATGAGAAGTAAAGGCAGATAAATGAAAAATACCAGTAGCCATCCCTATTTTGTTCCTAAACATTTATTTGGGAAATAGAAAGTCTACCCGGGGTTATCATTAGGAATCACAGAAATTCTTCAGGGAAAATAAAACTCAGAGATTTTGTCCTAACCCCAAATCAAGCCTCAGGGTAATCTTTGCAAAGCAAGATAACTTTTCTTAACCTATAATTTTTCACTCTGCCTAAATTTCTGGATAAGACCAAAATACCCTAATGAAAGCTGCACTTGTATATTTCCAGCTCAGTTGGAAATAGAGTATCATGGGGAAAGCATGCTATTGTCAAATTTTCAGTTCAGTGTCATGAAGTTGAGATAAGAAGGATGATCACCTAAACTACAGTGTTTACTCACACTGTATTGAATAACTTACTGATGTCAATCATCATTACTTAAATTTAGCCAGGATATCCTAATATAATTATAAAAAAATAAAGTAATTTGAATGCCCAAATACTGCACAATGACACTGACTGGTGCAAAGTATCTATTTTTTTAAGTACATATAATATATATTTGGGCAGAGAATGGCTGGAGAGCAGCCCTGAGGAGAAGGACTTGGGAGTGCTCATGGATGAGAAGCTCAACGTGAGCCGGCAGTGTGCGCTGGCAGCCCAGAAAGCCAACCATATCCTGGGTTGCATCAAAAGAAGCATGGCCAGCAGGGCACGGGAGGTGATTCTCCCCCTCTACTCTGCGCTCGTGAGACCCCACCTGGAGTACTGTGTCCAGCTCTGGAGTCCTCAACATAGAAAGGACATGGAACTGTTGGAACAGGTCCAGCGAAGGGCCACTAAGATGATTAGAGGGATGGAGCACCTCTCCTATGAGGACAGGCTGAGAGAGCTGGGGCTGTTCAGCCTGGAGAAGAGAAGGCTCCGGGGAGACCTGATAGCAGCCTTTCAGTATCTGAAGGCAGCCTACAGGAGAGCTGGAGAGGGACTCTTTGTCAGGAAGTCTAGTGATAGGACAAGGGGTAATGGTTTTAAATTGGAAGAGGGGAGATTTAGATTAGATATTAGGAAGAAGTTCTTTACTGTGAGGGTGGTGAGGCACTGGAACAGGTTACCCAGGGAAGTTGTGGAGGCCCCATCCCTGGAAGTGTTTAAGGCCAGGCTGGATGGGGCTTTGAGCAACCTGGTCTGGTGGGAGGTGTCCCTGCCCATGGCAGGGGGGTTGGAACTTGATGATCTTTAAGGTCCCTTCCAACTCTAACCATTCTATGATTCTATGATATATACAAGAAGAGACTGCAGCTATGGCAGTAAGTCTACAAACCATAAAAAAAAGATACAGAAAAGATGTATTGGGTCCCCTGTAGTGGTCAAACACAAGCAGGTTGCCACTCACATCCTGCAACAAAGCAAAAAATCCACCTTTCTTTTGAATTCAAGTTCTAGAAGAGAAAATATAGTATAGATCCAGAGCGCTGTGAATTAGGACAAACACAAGCCTAAAAATGATGCCTAAACTTCAGCAAATTTGTCAAGTACTTTGATTGAGGTTGAGAATATGAGTCCAAATGGGTATACAGGAAGCAATCATTTTTTCATGAAGAATACGTGCTTTACTGTGCACACAAATTCTTCCTTCAGAAGGCTGTAAATTACAGTATTTATGGAATCTTAATGATCTAAACACAGTTGGAGCCTGAAGGTCAAGGCTGCAAACTGCATCCTAAATTTCTGTTTACAGATGAAGCACAGTATTTATTGCTGCACTGCTTGCGCTGCTATAGTTAAAGGGCTGCCAGCATTTCCATTATAAACCACTATTTCAGGGGTTTGTAACTTGCCCATCAATCTTCTGACTGGGATGAAACATGGCATACAAGGTCCTGGCTGTGAGACTGATTTTTTTGCTTGTTTTCTTTTCCAAATTACAAAAAGAAAAGCTTGAAGTTATACAAGCAAAAAAAAGTATATCAGGATTTTCAAGTACTTCTAGTGTTCCTGTGATACAATTATAGCTTCAGAACACAAAATAGATTCATATAACTGCACCAATTAATAGAGGGACTTTCAATCCCTAAAAAGTGAAAAATAACGCAAATGAAGACATATTGTTAGAAGCTTTTTTGAAAAGAAACTGTACTGCAGATTTTTAATGGCAAGCAAGGAAATTAGAAATCTAACATTGTCCTCGATTCTGTTTGAATTAAGGGTAAATCTACACTACAATTACACACCTTGGCACAGTACAAAGAATGCATTCTTTTTAAATAAGTATTTAAACGATGATACACAAGGTGTACATTACTGTTACATTCTCCAGATGATGTTAGGTAAAATAGCTCAGGATAAAGTCAAATCCAAAGTTTTCCCACAAACTCTGAAGTAACCTTACTGTCTACTATTAAATCTTGTGTCAAATTTAGGACAAATTTAGGAAATCAGGAGGGGAAAAACTACAAAATTTTCACATCCACACAATCTACTTTGCGGTGCGAATACCGCTCTCTGTACTGAAGTACTGCTGAAATCTGGAAGGTGAAAAATTTAATTCACATTATACCTGCATATCTAGCAATTACATCCTGATGAATAACAAATATAATATTGCAAGCACTGCAAGAATTAAAATACTGGAAGACCTAAAAAAACCTCTCTTACTGGAATCCTAAGTTTTCGTATAATTTATTTTTATAAATAAAGAACTGATTCAACAATGTGCCGTTGCGATGCAACACAGACACATTACATTATATTACGTAGTTTTATTACTCCTTTGCAACACCATACGAATTCAGACAAGAAAGACAGCAGTGCTAAACCTGGAATATTAGACTTAATCACATTTTGGTTTATTTCTTTATATTATAAATCCAGTCACAGCAGGAATGAAGTAAATTAGGCCCTCCCCAAATATCACTATTATGTTTTCTTTATTATAGCTGTAGGGATTTTATTCATGGACACTGCTGAGTTCACCACAAGTACCTTCCTTTTTTTTTTTTTTTGCCCCCTCTTGTATTTGTTAAAAGATGACTGCATTTGTTTTATGACATTCCTAATGCTTGGAAGAATGTCTTCCTCCTGACGCTGTAGCTTTCTGCTTTTCTTCCAAATTCTACCTCTACCACCTGTCTATTTTGTGCCTACTTGAAACAATCACTTGCACAAGACATTTGACAATTTTCCCCATCAACTGCAACAAAGTACTGTTTTATTACTTGGTTAGTTCTGGTTGCAAGCACATTTATATTCCAAAATAACATAGATGCCTCAATCACTTCTGTTCTGGCCGCTGCCTGTCTCCTCTGTATGTATGTCAGTTCACTTCTGAGCTCTCTTTTTTAATCATGCCAACCAGGTTCCCCTAAAGTAAAACCTGGGTATGGTTTTGGGGACAGTTTTACTTTAGGAAGCCTTGTAATTGGCAGTATGGATGAGCCATTGGCTACCTTCAGCCACACAGTCCTTCAAAATAACCCCAGGAGGCTTGGTGAAGTCAAACAACCCCCATATGCCCTCACTCTTCATCCCAGGGCATTCAAAACACATCCTTGGGGTCAAGCTATAAAACACCACACTGATGGGCCGCAACACAGTGCTTCAGACAGCTTGTTCCAAAGCACTTGCACGCTCTTTATCACTTCTCCTGAACAGCCAGAGGGCCAGGCATCACTCAGGGCAGGCTTGGCCAATTCTTGCTTTGCAAACTTTTTTTAAAGCTACTAATTACCCTAAATTGTGCGGGGTTTTTTTTTGGTTTTTTTTTTTTTGTTGGGTTTTTTTTGGTTTTTTGTTGAGGAATCTATGGTGAGAGATATAGACCTGTAGACTTCTTTCTTAGAAAGAATGGAACAATTATGACATCTTGAAATCAACCCGGGTAGTGCAGCTGAATACATATTGGAGAAGAATTCTAACCAGAGACGAGGTATTATGAATGGTGACTGGCTAAGGCCCACTCATTCCCTCCACTGTACTGCCTTTGACTGGCTGAAACGCGCCCAAGAACACTGCTCTATAATTAAATATGTTAAATAACACTACACTGTATCTTGTATAATTCTGAATCTTCAATGAACTGTAAAATGTTTTAAATAAAATATAGGTGGAGCTTGTCAAGCAGTATCAGACTTCAAAATACTTCCTTCTTCTGTGAGTTTACGGTACCATCTAACACAAGTATCTGTCATGCTGCCTGAGCTGCCATCACACCGTACATCTTGTTAACAGTGATGTCACGACAGAAATGCTACAGCGCTGCATTCTAATGACCTCTTGCTTTGTAATGAATTAATGTTTTCTGCAGAAAGGATGAGACAGGAAAAATTATCTTTAATCTTGGATACTCACTGAGATTTTTTTTTCAAAAGAGCATGACAGTTTTGAAAAGCGAGCAATGTGAGATTACCGTCTAGGCTCAAATGAAGAACGTGAAGAATGTGAAGAAATGAAGAACACCATACCTGTAAAGTCCTGGAGGAGCTCGATGAACTAGGAAGCTTTTCTCCAAGCTTTGTAGCGCATCGTTGAGCATCCTGACTCTGATAGGAGCTCGTTCCTTGGGGTCATTAGCTGGGCGCATCTCATCAGATTGGAACAATTCTGCGGTGTCCCTCAGACGCGATGCCACTGCAAGCAACTGAGGAATGACTACTTCATCACCTGGGAACAGCAAAAGCAAGACAGTTGCCAGCGATTCTGAGAACATCACTTATTACTCTTGCTTACAAGTCAAAACTAATAGTCCAATTAAAACCTGAGCCTCTTTTCCCTTGTGAGAATTACGTAATGGATCAAGGAAAGCCATAGATCATTGCACATAAGCTCTATTTTTTACAAAAGATCAATTTGGGCTGTGATATTTTAAGATCTAATAAGCTATGAGGAATGATTCTGGGGTAGAGCCTGAAGTCTACCATTGGAAAAACAGGCATGCAGGAAGCAATAGTTGTAAATCAGTAACGATAACATTTCCTTCTGAGACAGAATTTATTCAATGCCATTTGATGCTACTGCTCTCAAGTTTGAAAGTTTGTGCTTGGATTCCACAATGACTACTGTATAGAAAATCCTAATATGCAGAATTTAACTGAATTTTGTTCAACATTTTAGAATCCTAGAGGTTAACAACAGTTGTAGAGGAGACATGAAATTGCTCCTCTTAATCACTTAAATCATATGCCATTGAGCCAACCAACTCTTTAATTGGTATCCAAATACATATTTCTAATCCAGTCGGTATTTTCAAAACTTTTTAAACTTGGAGTGTTAATTGTTACTTCGTAATCCTACACACGCCCCAGAAGAATAAATGCCCACAGCACTTTGGAGCACACCACGATTTTGATATGTCCCTGTTTGTAGTCCAGAAAGAACAACATGATACTTGAACTGGAGCGCTGTGAGTGTGCAGCCTATTCCCACCCGCAGTGCCGGTGAAGAGCCTGCCTTCCTTTCCCAGTGTGCGCACACACTGCATTAAATTTTAAAAGCACATGGAGAGAGGAAGCAGAGTCTGAACCTGATGTAAAGTCAAAAGCAACATCAATCAGCAAAAACATTTCCAGGATGCAGAAATGGTCTTTAAGATCAAGATTCACTTTGCCTATTAAGGACAAGAAAATCAGCTACCCTTAGATCTTTCAAAAGACTATTTAATCAAAACAAACCATTCAGCTTTAGAACCTGTCTCACCTTCAGTTTAATGTACAAACCTCAGTGAGTTCAGTATCATAGTAACTGAGATGATTAATTCAACAAAGTGGTTCAAGACATAAGTTAAATGAATACTAAAGTTCCTTGCCTAATAGATTATATGGAGAGATCAGAAATAGTAAATGGGGAACATCAACCCATTTCTCAAGCTATTTATGGATAGAGTCTGAAAGGTGAGCATATAACAGGAATGGAAAAGCAAATAGGTACAACTAAGAAATTCAAGGAAATGCCTAAATATGACGTATTCTCCCTCTTGTATGGAAAAAAAGATTTGCTATTGGATACATTTCAGCAAAAGGAAAGGAGTTCATTGATCCCCATGCAAGCCTGTCATGCAGCTGACTAATGCATTCCCATCTAGTAAAACATGAAATGATGCAGAATACATGAAGAGACAAATGCTGGGTGTGAGAGAAACTGTCAGATTTCCTGAGCTATCAAGATCGATTTCAACAATGAACAGAAGCTCCCTGGGGGAACAGGAGTCAGAGAAGGTGGTTTAGGTCTTTCTTGGTTTGGGACAACTTTGGTTTGTCAATGGTTCTTCTCCAATTCACCTTGCCCTAATTAGAATGGATAACAGGGATTGTAGTACCTTGATGTACAGGATTGGTATCATTCTGACAAGAGTCTGGCATAATTTAAAGCTTGATTAGGTTAGATTGATGCCTCAGTAAAATACTCTCCAAGCATATAAACTTGGTACATTTGGGGTATTTTGCAAAATATCAGTATCCTCAGTTTTCAAACCTCAGGCAAACATCCTGTGCAGCTGAAGAACTTGTCGTTTCCATGCATATAACCCAGGCACTGTGCATGCCTTACCCTGGGACTTGGGTCTGGATGGAAAGGTTTAAATTCAACCTGTTAGAAAGACCACTTTGGTTCCAGCAAGGCACTTCGTATTCCAAGTAACATACAACATTTATAATTTGTATTCTGAATATTATACAAACAATTGTAAATGTCAGCTGTGCCTTTTCAATAGGGAAGGTGAGACAAAGGGAAAATACATCACTCTATACTTGGAAATTAAGCCAACCAGACCACCCTTTTAAACATAAACATCCTGTAAATGCTCCCACTCCTTCTCCACAGCATGCATTTTGCCCCTTAACCAACTACATTTTACTTTACAGTCATGAGTAAAAAGCACTGTTTATATCACGCTCTAAACCAGCACTCATTACAAAACAAACACCCAGGCCCTTTTTTAATACTTCAGTAGAAAACCTGGAAGTGTCTACAGGTAGCGTTACCACAGAGAACTAAGGACACAGCTTTAAGGGCATCAGTAGTTTTTACACAACACACTGAACTTCACTGCCAAGGGAGAATGTGATTTATGCTTTTCTCAAGTCGAGAAGCTGCGAGTGGAAGGGCAAATGATTCTTAAAGAAAAGTATGCATTAACTAATAATGTCTTAAACATCTTGTGATGCTTCTACAGAGAAAATAAAAAGAAGACACCCTGCAACTGTTACTACACTCATGAGAAAACAATGCCACGTTATTATATTTTGTATTCTTTGTCCTTTTGTCTCCAGTATGAATCACGATGAATCATCTAAGCTAGCTTTTTAGTTGTTAAATAAATAAAATTGCAAGTACAAGAAAGTGACTCAAGAGTATGTATACTCTTGATCAGTGAATTACACTGTTGAATTTCATTACGCTTGCTAAATGTAACCAGATTTTATTCAGAAACAGGTTACACCAAATAGGTATTTATTTTTACAGACATCGAATACAATAGCCTTTCCCTCTGTAACTGATTGCTCTTATGAAAAGTACTGCTAGAGATTTAACATTTTCAATTGTGTTTGTGCCCTCTGGTATGAATGTACTTGCCTACGAGTCTCTACAGGAGGATGAACACAGACAAATCAGCAGTTTAAAGCATGACGCTTGCTCTCCGTGCATGCAAACATGTGTTTGTATGTAAGAGAGAGGCAAAATTGCTTCAGGTTTTGATTAGCTTGCACATTCATGATCAGCTATGGTGTGTTGCTGTATTCACTAGGAGGATTTTCCATGCTATGCAAAATTGGATGATCAGACCTAGCAGTGGAAAATCTGAATGGGAAAGCTTTGTAGAAAGTACCCTAAAGGGGGCAGAAACGCAAATCCACAGACATCCTCCGCACAAAGAATGTTGCCATCAGCTTCAATTTTGCTACCAGGACTGCTACTGCCCAAGCAAACTAATCTGGTGTTGCTACAGTCTCTTTTCAAAGAGGCTATTGTTAAAAAGGCATTTTGTGACACATACTTATGCATGCCAGTACAGAGGAAGTTACCAAGGACTTTGTACAGAGCTGCTGAAACACACATGGCCGACTGATACAGAAGAGATGCTCATCCTTTCCCTTCAGTACCAAATGCTTTGCCCATGGAAAATGCATTTTTCCATTTTTTTTTTTTTTTTTTTAAAGGCTGGCGAAACGTTTGCCAATACTAATATATAATATCCTTGAAAGGATATTGAAGACACGATGCCAGTGTCTCATGGCAAAGAAGGTATTTCTAACATACATACAGATAACTGTTGCATTTTTCACCTCTGTAGCAGTCAAGAATAACGGGTGGGAACAGTAAAGAAAACTTTCTGAACATTTGAGACAGCTGGAGAAAGGAACTCTGAAAAGCACCCTAAATGATCAGGGAAATACGGTCAAGTGGGTAAAATGATGCCAAGCTAAAGACTAGCAGATGGCTGCAGGCAATGAGTATGCAGCCATCAAGTAAATGACAGAGACATGTTTCTGTATTGATTTTTCTAAAGACGAAGAGTTTAGACTGATGTTTTGAAATGTAAGGGTTGAGCCAGGGCTGTGGAAAGTCTTGCAGCCTTTCCTGGAAATGGTTTATCACAAACCAGATTATTTTTAAACTTCGGCTAGCACTGTCAACTACTATCACGCCAAGTACTTCAGCTGCTGTAACATCTGTAAAACATCCATTCTGGGGCGAAGAAAGGACCTAACTGATAGGAAGCAACACACAACTGACACTGTGTCAGCCAAACAGCTTTAAATCACAGCCCTTGCCCTCCCTATACAGGGAAAACTAGAAAATCTTACCCCCGCGCAATTTGTCTTCATAGGCCTCCCGCAACCAGCACCTGTTAGAGATGGTTTACAGCTCATCGGAGCCGCTCACCAGCTTCTGCAGCCCGTGAGGAGAGCCACAACCAGGGAAGCTCACACATGTGCCTGGGGCTACTCGGCTACAGTTTAAGGCTGGGGCAAGAGACACCGATATGTGAAAGGTCCGCGGGAGTCCAGGGGGGCCCAGTGACTTGCAATAATGAAACAATATCAGCTTCTATAGCCAACAGCAACTAAGTGAGAAACATGGCTAGCATCAAACCTGGTTGCCTTTATTTTTGTAAACCGTGTGATGGAACGTGTTATTGCTGAATCAGGCTGGCGTGAAGGTACAGAAAGGCTTTTGAGCCTCATGAGACACTTTAACACCTCCATCATCAATCCCTGAAGCTTCCTGTAATATATACTAAATTCCAAAGAGGCTCAAATACAGCGCAAGATACGCTACATGGAGCAAGCCCAGACTGCACAGCACTAAAAACATTCAGCGGATGATGCAAATATGTTTTGAATAAAAATGCTTATATACATACAAAATACTTATATACAAATACTTACAAATTTGTACTTGCATATACATACAAAATACTTCTGTAGAAGCGCTTAAAAGAACCATTTGTATTATTCACACACCAGATCTGACATCTTGTCCATGAAAGACAAATTGGGTTTTCACAGCATGCAAGGCCTAGTGAGACATTCTTGTATTTGAGTCAAGTTGCAGTGGGTCTTGATTTTCAGTGTATGAAAGGCAGAAACGCCGCACAACTGCAATGTGTAGATAATGGGAATATTTTAAACTGTCACCTATTTATGAATTTCTCTAAAATGTCACACCTGTGGTCTGATAGCTAATAGCCTGGATAGCCCTGGGGACCTGGATTTCAGTCCTGGAACCCATCATGTATCATTTATTACCACAAGGTTTCCTATTAAACATCAGACCATCAGCAGATGTACAAAGAGAAATGTCTCTCCAGTGAAAACTCTTCCTTTCAGGTAAACCCAAAAGCAATAGCTTGTTTCCAAGAGCTGTGGTGTTAGCAGGCGGAGAGAACACAGGTCACTTAACAGCCATTCCCCCCCTTTCTGAGGAACAGGCCTCAAGCTATATGTAAATGTGGATGACATTTCCCTATAACCTGCAACCCAGCCTATCCTGAACATAACAAATGGTTTATAAAGCGCAGAGTAACAGCCTATTGAATTAAACAGAGCTAACAGTACAGATACCCACCACATTACAGAATTAAATCCTTTGGAAATGTAAATACATTATTAATAATGCAGTATTAACAAATACTAAGACACACACATCCTCTTCTGAGGACCTCCAGGAGACTGCAAAACTGTGACTCAAGTATTTACACATATGATTTAACTTCAAGAATGTGAGAAAGTCCAACACGCAATAAAATGTGTCTTTAAGTGATTGGCTGAACCAGATCCCAGAGGCACAAAATTAAGCCTAACGAACAAATCTTCTAGCACGTTGCGCGGATTTCCCTTCACCTTTTCTACATTTACAGTGTGCATCAGGTTCTAGAAGGAAATAGTTTACTAAGACAATGCAACTTTGAACTGGAAATCCCAGACAACATAAAACCTTTAGAAGAATGAAGAAATCCATGAGCTATGTTAAAATGTACAACTTCTCATTTAAGTAATCAGAGAAAAGATCATTGTCTTATTGGTTTCCAAAAGGAAAATAAACTGTTACTTGACACAAGTCAGAGATAGATGAGACAAGAAAGTAATGAGAAAAGTCATTAAACAAAACTCCAAAGAGAACAGCTGGAAGAAAATTTATCCCGCTGGCCCTACAGACTAGAAAATAATTTTCCCTCCCCTGAAGTGGTTGAGATAAATGATCTAACTGAAGTTAGAGGAAAAAAGTCAGCTTACATCAACATTTCCTGTTACTCAAAATAAAGAAAAAAGGAAGAACAATAGCAGACATCTCATGTTCAGTTGAAGGAATACCAGCTGAGCCACACTTTTTATTTGGTGATCATTCCCTGCTGTGTTTGGGCTGAACTAAACCAATGTTTATATGGCACAACAGAGCTAAAATTACTTGTCTTTTTGGATGCTCGCTGATTCCACACCAATGCTAGCCTACTGACTTCTAGGTCTTGACAATGATGGATGGCAAAGATTAAAGAAAAAGTATCACACTTCTATGAATGTGTATTACAAAAAGTGATACTTTATACTGTAGGGAGTGAATGAAATGCAGGGGCAACATCCCAAGACTGCAAAAAATCTTTAAGTTTGAGATAAGGTCTCACATTCTGCTAAACTATATGTAAAGTTTTGGTGTGATTTTATAGAACTTACATCTTTATTTAACAGATGAACTTGAGAGTTCCATAAATATATAAATAGAAAAAACATTTCTGCAAGGCATTAGCATGCTGCAGGTAATCTGTATCAGAGACATAATTGGAGATGAGGAAGTAACAACAACATGGTTTTACCTATCTCACACTAACTCCTAAGTCCTAACAAGACCATGCTTTGGAACAGTCTCTCAAATTTCAAGGGTGTTCTTACCAGGGATGTACCTTTTACCATTAAGTTCACTGAATTCTGACCACAATACCAGCTTCTGAAATATCTCTGTTTGTACATTCAAGGAATTACATTAGAGTTTGGCAGCTACATTATCAAAAGATTGAATCTCCAAGGACTAAAGTTCTTATGTGCTCTCCACATCCAGACTACTTTCAACTAGTCACTTAGAAAAGGAAGGACAGTTGCATCTAATTTGAATACACTAAGATATGACATGCAACTGTAAGGGAAAAGGGACAGAATGGGAGGAGGAAGACAGTTGATACTGAAGGAGAAAGCTTACATGGATGAGCAACACTGGATAGTGTTAGGACCTAAACTTCCTTTCCCTCCTTAGTCCTCAGGACTGGAGTTAAGACATTCTTTTAATAATTGATAAGAAGAAGGTTTATTGTTCTTTTGTAGTCTAGTCAGTACCAAAGAACATCTCACTAATGTACAATGGGTTTAGTTCCTTATAAAATACCAACATTTTTCTGCCAGCTGAGCGAGGGAAGAACAGCCCCCAGAAGCAAAGGGAACGCAGAACTGTACTCTTTAACTGTGTTATCTTAAACAGCTCAAGCCAAGGGCTATTGGCATAATTGGGTTCTGTTGTCAATATAGGACAAAAAGACTGCAGGATGCTTGTTCTTTTATCAAGCCCTAAAAGGCCACAAGACAACAGAAGGAGCCAGAAATGAGAAGGCAATACAGGAGTATTAGTACCAGCTCTACAACCTTGATGGACCGGTCTCATATCAAGGCATTCATCCTACACCTAGCAACAGTGCCAAATCCAGTCTATGAGAATTATATCTGAAATAATTTCCAAGTTACCAGTCACTTCTATTCACTTTTTGACTAAGAACGTTCTTGTCCGTCTCCCTAACCCCAACCCATTGTCCCAAACACACCAAGATCAGACACAGAGCTTCCAGGGTCTCAGTGCTTAATCTACTCAAACAATACGTATTGGTAAATTATCGCACTTTGTCACACCTGAAAATGGAAAAAAGTTAGCATGCTACGCCAACAGGATGAGTTAGCATGATAACCAAACGAGGAAGATAATTGTGCAAATTGAGGAGCCAAATGGCAATGGGATTAGAAGCCCTCCCTTGTACTGAACAAAGCCTTGAAGGGAATCAAAATCAAGTTCAATCACAGAGATTGCTTTCTTTGACTGTAATTATGAAATTTTAATACTAAATATTACTTAACTAACAGAGTAACATTAGAAGAAATATAAACATTTAGAAACTTTATTTAGCAAGAAATCTGTGTTTTATTTAGCTTTACATAATGACACTTTAACTAGTAAAATCAATGGCTATCATTCAAGTGGAAAAACCATATCAGGGAGTAGACGATCCTTTCTTTTCATCTGTGTTAATGGAGAACAATATTCCTCTAACACAAATTACCTTTAAGATTGTTCTGAACTTCTAATGCGATGTCGAGGGCATTAAACGGCAAAACGGGTTCACTGGCAATTTGCAAAGTCACTTGTCCTGTTAGCTGAAAAATATAAAAAACCCAAAAAACAGTCAAATAATTTCGAGCAGATTTAACAATCAGCACTTCTTTTGGAATCACACATACTGTCATTACATTGGATTTTCCGGGAAAAATGAATAAAACCTCATAAACACATCTTCTTAAAAAAAATATGACCATTCTAATATACCATTAAAAAATGTTAAGAGATTACATTTTTATGACCACACACAAGAATTCTGTGCAGTACTTTTTCTGTGGACCCAGGATACCTGCAGGACTCTCTGAAGGGCCTTGGTTTTGCTTTGTTTTCAAATAAAACACCTCAACATTATAAAAATAGGAATGAGGTTTATTGTTTTACTTAGTTCTCTGGTTTTAGCTATCGGATTTTGAGAGTTTGCACGAGTAAAAAGAAAGAAAAAAATCCCAGACATTCACGAGCTTCAGATCAAGCCCATGGCTAAGTGCAAGCTGACCTGAAAACTTACTGCTTTTTGAAGAGTTATGTGACAACTTGATGCACACAGACAGACAACTTCCAAACCGGACAGAACACTACATTCTGTCGGTAACTTACAGACAGAAATTCCTGAATGAGTGCAAGGGAACTCAGTCCATTCCAGCCTGGACATTAACACCTGTCATGAAATTCAATGGCACGAATGCTTCTTTTCACCAGTTGCAGAGATGAGGCCAGGGACTGGCTGGCCCAAGTGCTTCTTTTCACTTACGGCAGATCGGCTGGCTCTCCAGCTCAAGGCTTAGACATGCTACAGGGGCTGTGTATAGAAATATGTCTTTCTGCTGAACTATACCTGGCCTGTGATTAAACAGAGGATTTCAGTCTCTAGGCTGCCAAGTCCATCACTGTTCATGGGAGCTATAAAAACAGACTGACAAAAACATGCACAAAGCTTTCATTCATCTTCCTCATATCTTGATATTGCAAAAAGGGGAAAAATACCTGTAGGGCTGTGCTCTAAAACGGAATGATGGCTGCAGGTGATAGTGATCGTGTTGATAAAAATGTGGACTGAATAGAATCATATTGTACAATACTTCCCAAGGTGTTGGGGGGGGTGGGTTAGAATAATATCTATCCTTCAAAAGCAATATGATAGTCGCTGTGCTGAAAGTAGCATTTTAATTCTACAATACAAAGTAGTAGGAAAAGACAACAATCCCAAGTAATATTAAAAACAATAGTACAGCAATTGAAAAGGAAAACCATCTCCCAGGAAAGTGGATGAAAACAGGGTAATATCAGAAATACGAGTTTCCTGGAGAAAGATTAATAGAACCCCAACAACATTTCTAAGAAAGCATTAAAGAAATACTAGTTTTTGACCTGGCCACAGACTGATTTGGGTACAGAGACTGAGGGAACATGCTGTATATCAGGCTGCAACCTACATCTGAGCAGAGATGTACTGTGAAGCTATTGAGATTTATCTCTAGAGAATACAATATTGCAAAAGGCATGAAAAAACCCCATACCATATATACAGTGAGAAAAAAATAAGAAGGAATATGTCAGGCTGTTACCAGGAAAACTGAAAAACTAAGAGTGAACTTGAAGGAAGATGAAAAATACTGTGTGTGGACATCCGTGTTAAAATATTAAACAGCAACCTCTCACAAAGCTTTTCTCCAAACTTCCCAACTGCATGGGCCATTAATGCTTGAAGGCCATTATGTTTTCTGTCAGTGATTATACACAAAAGTCTCTGGGCTGAAAAGCATTAGAAAACATTGGTCTTAGGAATATCAGAGAGGTATTGTGGAAATACAAAAATGAAAATTAAGGCAAACAGAAATCTGTGCAACATCGTATCCAAACAAGGTGCATATAATCCAGCCATAAGCAACTGTAAAAATCTGGTTCTAAATGTCCAAATGCCATGCAAAATCCTTCCTTGTCCTGCACGGAAGTCTTGAGATATAGCTGCCCAAAACACTAACAACCTGTAAGCTGCTATGGAAAAGTAACTGTGGCAATGAAATAACATCCTATTAAAGAGTAGGCATTCTATATGGATCCCAAACTCATTGAATCCTAAATAGTATTGTATCACAAAAAAACATTTAAATTCTTCCCTGCCACCCCATTTCCACAAAAATCTTCACTAAATGGTAATGCAAGATACATATTCATATGTATATTTTAGGGAGGGACATGAACAGTTATACAGTGTTAATGATACTTCTCAATCTGTTACTGCAATGTTTAAGAATACAGAAGTATGGAAAAAATGCATCTTTTCTGAGGCATGAAAGTGGCATGAAAGAGGAGAATACCCTTGTAAGCATCTTTCCTTTTCATCATTATCTCCTAAAGAACCTGGCTTAATTTTTTTAAGTTCTTGCCTTACAAGCAATTTAATTTGCTTCTGACTACGCAAGACCAAAGTTGTTTTCTCTTTCCTATTCACATAAAGCTACACCATCAAAATCTTATGAGTGACAGAAGCATTTTGGAAACTTTATAGTATCTCTGTATGTAATAGTGCAGACATTTGCATGTTAGTAAACAGGTAATTGTGGTGTTTATTAAATAGTATACTTTGTAGGCTAATCTGTAAGAAATCAATCACATAAAGGAAAGTTCAGAGCATTGATTTGAACAGAGTAAGTAATAACACTGCAGAAGCATATATCAAACCCACATAATGCAGCAAGACAGGAAAGGCTACTGATTTCTCATTTATAGTCTTATTTTTGGATATACCATTTCCCCCGAGTACTACATTGAATATACATGGAAAATAAAGACAAGTTTCTGCCCCCTTTTCCTTGTTGAAAAATGGTTCAGACTGACTATTGAATTATCAAATGCAAGAATAACTTAGCAAAGAGTAAAGACAACAATTTTCTCATAAAGTGAAATGCTGGAGCAGCATAATCGATTCTATTCCCACTCTGAACTGGTTGTAACACTAATGACAACTTCTCAAATAACATTTATACATAATAATATACACAATACGCACAATAATTGATGCAACACTTGCACAATTATCAAGTCTAAAGAAAAAATTTATAGTTCAATTGCTAATTGACTTTGAAATGCTTTTCTTACACAATTTAAAATGAAAAAATAATGAATAACGTTTCCACTGCACTTGGCTTTGGGAAAGGTATTCTTCAGTAAATGAAAATGTATTTAATGAACTTACAATTACTTTAGAGATAAATATTAATATAAAACATAACAATAATTGTAGAGTTATACTGTATATTGCAAAATAAATCTGAATATTCAAAATAGGTTTACACCAAGGTAGCATTTTTTCAAGGTCTTTTACCTTACAGTGTAAACATCTTTGTAGGAAGGCAACAACTACTGTCCCTGCCTTTATCTCTTTGACACTGTGCAGAGCCCAAAAGCTGAAAAAACCCCCAACCAACTTCCAAAAATCCTGGTGTTACAGATGATTTGGTATCACATGACACTTCCTAATGAAGCTGTAAGTTCTTCCATCTTCCAAAGTAACCTGCTCATTTAGGAACTATGTCTTCTTGCAATTCCACCCAACTTACAAACCTAATTTCATTATGAAAATCACCTCTCAGGGACATCAGGTAGATTTGCACCACTCTCCAAGACTCTGACAATAAAATACTAACCAGATTAAACACACACAGTATGTTCATCTATGGAAATCATAAATATCCTTTATCTTTTTAGATGTTTTACAATGTAAAAAAGGAAGCTAACTAAAATGGAGTTGGGGAGGAGTTCATCACAGACTTACTTCTTTTTGCTGAGTATGTCACACTTGGTTTTTCAGTGAGTTAAACCCAGTTTAAAGACAACTTGCTCCCTCAAATATCCAAGCTGCCTATTAACAACTCAAAGCATATCTATTGGCGTGCAAAATAAAAAACGCATTCAGTATTTAAAATCCAGGATACAAAAATGTTTAAGGCTCCACTCAGCCTTTTTTAGACAGATTCAGTTCTGCTTTTGGGGCATGCTGTTACTGACCACGTCTTGCAGGGCCATGTCTTAAACGTTATCTGGTTTGACAGACAACGCAGGCATAGTGACCCACCTTCCATTCTGTCATATGATGAGAAACTTGTAAGGTGAATAAAATGAAAACATATCTAGTGGATACGAAGATATGAAAATATTATGCATGACAGAGATCCATCTGCTAGCATAAACATCAGCATATAGTGTGCAGGCAGTTTCTTTAACACAGTTCACACGCCAGTCTTGGTTTCTCTTTTTTTTTTTTTGTCTAGTGAAATTTGGAACTGCGTGCTATATCTAGCCTGCACGCTATGTAAACCTCTGTGGGTGTAAGTGTTGAGCCTATAGGACATTTTTAGTTACATTAAGAGTGCTAAAATCTAAACAGACATCTCAGATCTCTTCATATACCAAGTCAGAAACAACATAACTTAAAAAATGAGGTAAACTGCCACGTTTATCCTTTTGTGAACACTGCTCTTCAGAAGTGCTGTACTCCAATTTTACCTGCTGGAATGCATTAGACACAGCTACTTGAAACCTGAATTGTGCAGTGGCAACTCCTTCACATTTCAAGCCATATACCTCCGCAACATACTTTTTCTTCTTTCCTGCATTCTATAATTTTCAGGTTTTTATTATATAATTTTATTTGATTAATATTAATGACACTTTACCTTACTGATACCGGTGCACATTTAGAGAAAACTAGCATACACATGGCAGCTCATCTACCAAACCCATTCCAACTCATGTTAGAAAGCAGATAATGTAACCAGGTAGCACAGTAGACGTGTAGATTCCCAACTACAGACTCAACGGATCTCTGAATGTAAGACTCTCTGCTACAGACTCAAACAATCCTTGTAACGGATCCGTGTGTGACACTAAGCAACTCGTTCGAACTCTGAGGCTCAACTTCCTTTGACATCAGGCATTATTTTTTTGAGTCCCGCTTGCCCTCACACCTTGCACCTCTCCCTTCACACATTATCCAGAGGGTTCATGGATGAGGAGAGAGCATAGAAAGATACTATGCTGTTTAGGGTGATCAATAACAGTGTCTTGAAAATAACTTAACACTTTTTTTTTCCCTCTTTTTTCTTGTAAAGGTGATTGAAAAGGTTTAACTTTTGCAGCTGGCTGTTGCGCTGCCTAATCTCAGGTGTTCATCTCTTTGCATCAAGAGGTCTCTCTTTCCTCACGTACTGACTAGCAGATTGACCTGCTCAGATCTTTTGACATTAACCCAAACATAAACAACAGTTTGAGTGTCTACGCCCATGTAAATAAGGAATAAATCTCTGCATATATTAAGATCCCCTCTCAGAACTGCAACATCAGCAATCTCAAGTATTAAAATAATCAGCCTTCCCCAACCTCTCCACACTGAAAAATTCAAGAAATATTTTTGATAATACAGGCAAATTTCCTGAATTTGCTTTCTGCTGGTTCCCCCCACCCCACCACTTCCTTCATGTTACCAGATTTTTTAAATTAAGCATGAGAAAGTGAGTCTATTTAAATGAAATCTATGATTCCCTGGCAATAAAATAATTTCAACACATAGTATTACTGGATGAATGGCAGTAATTGTGAGACATGATAAATTAATGAGCATTTTTGATACTGGGATCTTAATTTACTGTAGAAAAAAATCCTGCATAATCAGTCTACACAGTTGTAGTCTACAAGAAAAGTCAGAGGCAGGAGCATGAGAAAACAATCAGTTCTTTGACCCTCTATTTTTCTGAAGAGCCACATTCTTTTGATTAGACAAAGAAATAGAAATCTGCTCACAAACACGTTTGCTCTGCACTAAAGCTGTCAACTTTTGAAAATTCACAACTTCTCAAAAATTCAGTAGTACTGTATGTGTTTTTGTTACTACTGAAATCCGCCTTGGCACCAGGGCACCTATTTACACTACAGGTCAAACAATATTTTGGGGTACCTGACATTCTGTTCAACATACTGTATTTTAGGTCAGTAGAGGGCTCTCTGAGAAAAGAGTATGATGAGTCTCTGGCTACAGTAGGTGAACTAGAGCAAGTAATTCAAAAGAGATAGCTGTTTCTTACCAAGGAAAGTATGAGGTCTTACAAATATGAAAAACTTTATTTCAAGACCTCCCTCTATTATTTAATATTGTTTTATTTAGTCTTAGTATAGAAAATTGAGTATTGAGAAGTAAAAGTGATGGTGAACAAAACATCTGCAGGTATCCTGTGCAAAGCAAACGCTTACTAATTGCATTATGGTGAGACACAGCATTAGGCATACCAAAAGTTACTTATTAAGATATGCTGGAATTATGGTAGGTTGGGACGCTTACTCTGGAGTACAGAAGATCTCTATTTACATGATCATATGCTACATTTTCTACGTGGCTCGTGATGAGATTCTGAGGCATTTCAAAATTAAGGTCAAAAGTATTCTCTTAAGTGATTACTTTGCTTGAAATCTAATTTGTTGGCCAACTTAGCATATACAGCACTTAGCGCAGTGAAAGCACATTTTCTATAGATTTCACAGCTGGGAAATCTATAGCTGGGAATTCATCCCACTGCTTTCAATTACTCGCAGAACAAAGAAACTCATACTTATCTCTGCTTTGTTTTCTGTGTACATGTAGAAATCCCTAAATTTTATACTATATTTATATGTGGAAGCATCTATTTTGTGTCTATTTAAATGCATTTATGCGAATCTTCTAATACGTGTATATGAAACAATATATTTTAAATTGTATGAATTTCTAGGGAGCGATTATACCCCATGCCCTGGATTATAACTCCATAAGGTTATATAGAGTTTCTTTCCACTCACTGTTACCTTCTATCCAGATGACCAATGAAAGGGATAAGAGTGAGGATGTCAAGGGGCCACGATGCTGCTCCTCACTCAGCGGCAGAGAGGAATTACCTGCTGTAGGTGGACCTGCTCCGGCAGAGGGGTTGGACCAGATGATCTCTATAGAGGTCCCTTCCAAGCCTTAACGCTCTGTGATTCTGTGAATCCTCCTCTCTTCCCCCAGCGCAGAGAGGGCAGAGGTGCCGCGTGTCCTGTGAGACATTGCTGTGCTCACTGCCATGGGACGTGCCAGACACCAAGAGCACAAACAGGTTTCAGCCAGACTCGTGAAGGCGGCGCACTGCTGACTACTAAAAATGATGCTCCAGATTCAAACTTCAGCTGCCGTCATAGGAGAAACACACTTTGGTGCTTGTCACCAGCTGTGGTCAGAGTTCTCATGCTCCTGTTACCACAGCGGCAGAGAACAGGGAATAACAACTCGGCTTCCAGGATAACAGCTTTATTGAGTTAGGCTTGGCGCTGCGTAAATGAGCTTGTGCTCAACCTGGTCTGCTTGGAACTGAGGCAGAGCAACGTTATGTCTGTGCAGAACACACAGGGTTAATGCTTACACAGGGAGCCACCAAGTCAGCTGAAAAGCACAGTTCCTTATGTGGGCAGAGGTGTAGCTAGAAAGGAAGAGTTCTCATGTGCTTTATGCTTTATTTTTGCACGTAAACAGAAATTGCCTGTCTTTGCAGTATGCAGGTAAGTAGCAATAATCCCGAGAAGAGTTTCTGATCATGTCCTTCGTATTTATGTATGTCAAATTCTAGTGGTATCTAAGTGCAAAGAAAGTGAATTAACTTCTAGAACGGCCACTAGATTCAAGCCTCTTGTTAAAAAAAAGTTAGTCTCAGACTTTTCCCTCGTACGCATAGTTATAAGCATGTAAAAGGACATAACAGGACGCTCTTCTGCACTTCCAAGCTCCAAGTGAACAGGTCACACCATGACAATACAAATCTTCACATTATTACAAGCCCCCACGCTAGATTTCTTAAAAGAGAAATTTAAAAGTTTGTTCTAGTGTTAATTCTTTTTTATCTCCAACTTTAGAGCCAGGTTGCTCTGGTTACCAGCTGCAGACTTTGAAAGTGACAAATACAGGAAATTTTGCTTTAAAGCTGAATGATTTGCATATAGCACTCCCATAAACCAAGATGCCACCACTGCACAGCAAGTGACCTTTTAAATGCTTTCATTCTCTGAT
Organism: Chionis minor; assembly: GCA_013398295.1. Classification (NCBI taxonomy): domain Eukaryota; kingdom Metazoa; phylum Chordata; class Aves; order Charadriiformes; family Chionidae; genus Chionis; species Chionis minor. Next base: position 161,874 of record VZSF01002711.1, on the reverse strand, counting down.
CCTCTTCAGATACAGCAGGGGGAGGGGGAAACTAGTGCAAGATCCTTTTTGAAGAAGCAACACTAACTGCCTGAAGCTGGTTACAGGCAGTCCTGAGAAAATAGATTTAGCTATTGTTGTGGTAGAAAGTATATAATAAAATATGAAGCAAAATTTACTTCCACATATCAGAGGCCAAGATCTGTAGAGACAACGATCATGTAAGGAAATTGGATCTTGGACAGATCTTTACTACCTTAAACTAAACCTACATAGCTTATTTTTTTCTTTATTTGCATGTGCAATACAGACATTCAAAGGATAAAGCATGCAGCTAGCTAACAGCACATACACTTTAGGACAAGAGATGTTAAGTATTTTTTCCTGGTTTAAGCCATAAAGAAAAGTTTCCAGTAAAGAAAGTAAATGTCATCTCACAATTAGAGACAAGATGTATGAGTGTAGATTCATGTGCACCGGTATGAAAACACAGCACACTGTGATTAATAGCTTGGGCATCATGCTCTTCCATGCTACTAAAGGCCTTCATTGTGTTTCCTACCAGTTAATGAGTATCAGCACCTTTCCCTGACTTATGTATGTGTTTAAGGCTCCCGTCAGGATGTTAGCACAACCAGCCCTCCTTACTTCGATACAGGATAATCGAAGCACAAGATGATAGGACTCACGAGATAATTGATAATTTCGTTAACGGTTGCCAGACAGTTGGCTGGGTCCTGCTGGTCTATGAGCCTTACAAGTCAGACAGTAATGACAAGCAAATAAGCAGCAGTGCAAGTCTGCATTTAATCATCCCGGTTCACAAGAACTCTACAGATACACAGATCAACCCAGCAAATAGTATGTTGTCTTACAGTCCTCATTAATCCAAATATCTTCTCATATGCTTCAAGATACACACATGAACCAAGAATCTTCCTGAATGAGGACCAATCCCAGGATCACACATTCAAGGACGTTCAAGTACTTGCTAAGTTTCTATTTGATCTGAAAAGCCAGTTCTTCTGCTGAATCTGCAGGAGTCAGTCTGAAACTTGTGGCATTGTTAAAAACTAGATAATAGTCATCAGAGGAGTGCAATAATAAAGAAATCTGCAATAGGAAGCTTCAACCACAGCTTTCAGTTTAGACCTTGATATCATCTTTTTAATCACTCCCCTTTTACAGAAATGGATTTGATTTAATTGAACTCCTAAAAAAAAGTCTCTAATCACACTTCATCAGCATGCAATTATTATTCAAAGGAAACCATATGTACTATTAGGCACTCTTAATTAAAATAATGCATATAATCTGCTTCAGTACCTAACAGTCATTCTTGATGTTCATTATTCTTTCCCTTCCATTATTTTGACAATACTTTTTTTTTTTTTCTATTTTTCCTCATCTATCCCCATTTCATTTATACACTTTTTCAGTGTTACCGATCATGGTATCAGGACACTGAGATGCGTTAATACACCACCATCCTCAAAAACTCATTGCATAGCATGACCTTCAAAATGAGTCAGACCCAAATATGGAGATTTCTGAGAAGAGGATGAGGAAATGTTATAACAGGAGCTTTTAAACTATACGCTGTTTTGCCTGAATTTCATTTGCAATTATGATGTCTTCTAAGCGGCCATACTGAAAGAAGATTGTACAACAGGCAGCAGTGAGTTCTTAGAAAAAAGAGACAGGATTAGGTGGGAACCAGGGACAATGAATGGAAGAAAAAGGAGTTGAAGAACCTGAAGAAAAGCATCAATGAGGGGTTAAGGCAATGGATCCTTGAGGAACTCGGACAGTCAATTCATCAGAGACTCAACAGAATAAGCATTACAAAAAGATAAGAACATTACGTATTAAAGTCTCTCCATCCTCTCAGTCTCAGGAAGGCTAAGATATTTAATGGTTATATAGAGAAAATATTGTTCTTTTCTCTCTTCCCACCTCTCAATGCAAAGGTACTTCAATTTTTTCCACTTAGGTCACCCTAATCAGCGAGGACTGGAGCACTGACAGTTCATTAAATGGGATAGACTAGCCCTGAGGGAGAGACTCTAGTCAACCACAGTGCTGAGGATCCAAGGGAAGCTGAAAATCCATAGTTCTGTAGTATGTATCTCAAAGAAAAGACCCATAAACAACAAGAGACGCGTTCCACTTCAGGGAAGAATTGGATGTATAATATACTGAGGTTACTCCCAGACACCGGGATATACTTCAGTACGCACAAAAAAGGCTGAATTTCCTTGTTAGGCAATTACTTCACAGTTAGGGTTACAGTCTGCTCTAGGTACTACTCGCATGGTAGTTACCAAGCCAGAAAGGTATTTAAGCTTCTTATCGGTATCGTAATTCAAAGACGAAATTTCTGTGAATTTTTCACAATACTTTTCAAATCAGCATATTCAATCTTCATTCAATCTTCAATGTATACTGTGCAAGATACATAGAATAAGAACTAATCAGTTACACTAATAATTTGAAATTTAAATCTCAAAAGGAGATCTCATACCTCCTGTAATTAAATAGTGTAACTTAACAAATAAAGGTGGGGGGAGATTGGTTGCTTTATTTTAAAAAGAAAACATTAATTAAAGATGAATATGTTTGGGACTGAGCAAGCTCCCCTCAGGCTTGGGGAAAATGCCAAGTCTGACAAACTCTTTGAGCCTTAGGGAATCTCAGGTCAGTTTGATGAACCTACTGAAGTATTTTATAATTAGCCGGCACGCTCCTGAGGCTACGAATTTACCTGAAAAAGAAACTCCCTCACCTTTCAAACTTGTCCCTGAACAACAATGAATAAAGACCTAACAAATAATGTTTCTCATCACAGAATATTTATACAAACAGAGAAAGAAAACTCAGAAGAATGTCCTGTGCTATGGCCCTCAAAATTCATGAGGAACCCCAGCAATAAAACTCGAGCTATCTGAAGGTAGAATTGAGATTTATTACGATGTCTAGGGCTGTAATAATACACCTGTTACTAAGATAGTCAAATTATGACGGCCATTTCATTCCACTGCAACCTATCTTTATGCGGGCTCTGTATTGAAATGATAATGTATCATGTTATAATGGCAACAGCAAAGATTAAATAGAGAAGCACATTTTAAAAGGATATAATCTCACAACACTGCAGGAAAAGTTACTACTTGCTCAAATGACAGCAATACTGTTAAGTAAAAAATAATACAAAAATCAACATTTACCTACAGTTCTGCACCATGGTTGCCCCAGGTACTACCTGTTTTAAAGACCTTATTATTTATTATCATCATTAGTGTCTAAGCACCAAAAATACATTACATATCTTGGAAAACAATTCAAAAGACTTCTACTCTGTGAGGCTTGTCACCTCTCTTAAGCTTAACCAATAGAATCAAACAAAGAAGCGAGGGTAGGGCATATGAAAGGCACAGTTTTACTTGAGACACAAGTAAACGAGAATCTGACAAGCCTTGTAAGAACAACTCAAAGCTCAGGACTCACCTTGTTGCTAAGCACCATATTTTTATTAGCTTCTGGTCTTGCTATTGATTCCATAACTTTTGTTTTGGCTTAGCTGAATACTTATTTGTCCTAGGTTTTAGATCAGCTTTCTGGAACAAATGAGTTCATCGTAAGAGATCTCAATATAGGCAAATAGTCAGAGACCAGTTTTGCCTGACAGGTAACAGCAAGGATGGAGATCTGATGACTGTACTGAGAGAAGATGATGAAAGGGACATTGTTGAAGAAACTGGAAAGTGGAAAAGAAGATGCTTGAAAAAGGCAAAAGATTTAGAAAGCAAAACAAGTTGTAATTTGCTGTACAACATAAACAGGAGCCTGGAGAATTTCTGAAAGAAAAGATGGCAAGATTAAAAGGACAGCTGAGGAAGATCATTTTGGCAACAAAATGGATCGACTTGGACAGCTATAGATGGATTGCAGGGGAAAGACTTGTGAGGCAAATGTGTCAAGACAGGAGAAGATTATAATGCAGGCAATTGGTTTGATCATAAGGCCACAGAGAAAAGGATGGATTTTCAGCTATACTATAGAATGAAGACATATCAGAGGAAAATACTGAACATGTCCTTCAGCATACTGTAATCCGCATTTACTCAGCATAATTCCCCCATTCTGTGTAAAATTCCAAATAAATTCATCCCAAAAATGAAAAAGTACTGCAGAATATGGCATTGATACATAGTGAACTAATTAGTGGGAGTGCTGACAGCAAAGTGATATGTGCAAGCATGTAAGTGTACTTGCACACAAAGATCAGACAAAAATTCATCTCGAAGTTTTTCTGTACAGTAAAATTGAAGACAGATGCAGTTACAGATAAAATTAGATTTTCAGACCTAAAAATAAAGTTTTTAGGCTCTAAGAATTTTCTCCCCCCGACCCCCCCCGCAGTAAGAAAGGTGATGTAAAAGACGATAGGCATTTGATGTACTCTGAATAGCTTTAAACTAAATGTAAATAATCAACAAAAGAATTCTGATATCAGAGTGAAATTTCTAGATTATTTTGCACCATGTCTACATTGTATGCCAAAAATAAAAAACCACATTTTAAAGTTTTTTATTTGTATATTCAGAGAAATTAAAAGCGCTGCAGAAACTGTTCTGATCTCTTGGGTATACCATAATGCTGTAACAGCTTCTGAACACTAATTAACAACATTTTCATCCAAGCCTCATCCAATAATAATGATATGGGGCATTTATGTGGTGAGGAACTGATCAGAATTCACACTTGATACTGGGTTTAAAATAAAAAAGAAGAAAGTTTTCATTTATGGACCTAATGAAAAAAACAGATTTTAGAATTCACTTTGTACCCAAAAGCAGTAGGTAACAAGTAACAAACTCTAAGTTTTTTAACACCTTTTTAGCTCCATTTCATATTATGAATACTGACCTCTTAAAATATTTCAAACAAGAAAAATGGAAACGACATTCTAAATCTTGTGGTTTCTAGGAGTTGCTAATTGCCTACTGCTCGGTGGTCGCAGTCCACCATCAGGAGGGCTGCCCCAAGAGACACCACGTAGGCATCTCCATGTCTGCCTGTTCCCAAATGTTTAAAACTTTCATACTGCGAATAGCAGACACTAGACACAGTATTGGATTAGACCACTATATTAAGCTGATTTGGGTAATATTTATTTTACCTTCAGTCCTCTAGCAATCCCCTGTGCGAAACCCTCATGTTCCTCAGACAGAGACTTAACTATACGTCTTCAGTTGAGCTTATTACCTTTTCTGCTTATTCTGCTCAAGTAACAACTGACATTTGCAAAAGAGGGGATGAAGGGGGAAGCTAGTACCATCTATGCAGTGGGTTTTATTTGTGCAGCATATTACATTAAAAGAGCCCAGTAGCTATTAGTGATTATTAATCTTCAATTACAATAACAGCCATATTTAACGAAAAAAAAGAATAGGCTATGCTGCAAGTCATGAAAAAAGCCTTTTTAATTGTCAGCCCTGCTAGTCTAAAAAAGCTTTCACCCTATTCATTCAGTTATCATTCTGTAGTTTGTAATTAAAGTGCTAATGTATATCAGAATTCTTTGATCTCAAAATAAAGGATTCTTTTACCAAAGAAATTAAGAACACAGTAGTTACAGGAAATTCAAGTTTCCAAGTAAAAATTAAAAGAAAAAAACAAAATTAAAGCAATGTAATTAAAGAAAAACTATTTTAGTTGAATAAAAGAAGGAAAAAACTTTGTGAGTAGTCATTCTGCACTGTGGAAGAGTTTATCAGGTAAAATGGTGAAAGACCTTTCTCTTTCATAGTTAAGTAAAACTTAAGAAGAAAGGAAGGAAATGTACTGTACTGACGGGAATGGACTAAATGACATCAAAGTTCTTTATGCTAAGCTAATGAGTAGAGGTAATTCATATGTCCTGAAACAGGACTTCAATTCGCATGAGTTATCATAACGATTCATAGTATCTCACCCATGTTATTTGACTTCCATTCTGATTTCTTATTTGTGGGAAAAGATGGTGAGCAGCAAGACATGTCACAAAGTACAACTAAATTAATGCAAACAGAAAGAACTATGTATAGTCATCTACAGTATGTACAAGCACTATCTTGAACACTCAAGGTAAGCAGAACTCTTAAGATACAGCCTCGTCTCGTGTGATGAAACTTGACTTTAAAAACCAAAGGAAAAAAATTTCCAGAATTAATTTTGGCTTCTAGTCTGCTAAGAAGAATCTACTTGGGTCACCGAAGATGTTAACTGGAACACACATTTCCCCGCCCCAGCTTAGATGATGGGTACAAAAAAAAGCTGGTAATTAAAAGGCACATAGTCAGCAAACCAGCAAGGTCCCAAACCGCTCATCTACCAGTACCATCAGTCACTTCTAAAAATGGAACTTGAGCTTTGCAAAAATCTTTCAAAAGCAATTACTGCCTCAAAGATATGAGTGGACACCAGGCAACCTTAGCTCTTACCTCAGCTCTGACACAGTCATCCCTTCATTCACAGTCTACTTCTCTGGAAAAGTGACCTTATTTGCCTCACAGGCGTTAAAAAAAAAAGGCAGCAAAGCCCAATTATATACTGTTGCTACCAATCTGCATTCAGTTTCAATGAGCTTTGGATTAGGCAGCTCAATACCTTTTATAAACAATATAAACATATGTTGCCGTTTAGCAGTGTAAAGGATGTGTTTTGCATTTTTCTCTTCGTCACCTTCTTTGAATTAAAACCACTAAGCCTTGCAAAAAAAGCAACACAACTCATTCTCAGTGGACTAAACCAGCCAAACTGAAAGTGAGCAAGAGCTTATTTCTTAACATTAAAATGTTTTTCTTAAAACCATGTGACTCAAGATCATCTTCAGTATTTCCTACATGACCTCTAAAAGCAAGATTTCTAGTTCTGCTGCCTTTTGAGACACTGTGAAAGCTAAGATTATTGGAACAGACAGTAATTTTAAGGTTATTAGTTTTTCATTCTCCAAGTCACAGTTTAATCATTTTTAAGATCTAACTAGTCGTATAAGAAGGGGAGCTTGAAAGTCCCCAATGACTATGGAAAATGTGGTAAAAATAGTCCAGGAAACACAGTCATGGATCAGAGAATACTGCTGAATTTTACCACAGTATATACTTCCCAATGCTATGCTTTGCTTTGTTCTGTTTTTCGGAAAATACAGGCAAATCATACACCCCAAAAATAAAAAGCTTGGGCACATAGGACTTTACTAATGAGCTGCTTAGATTAAAGTCAAGTAGTTTGGAAAAGCTCAGGCAAAGATTGTGGAGAATAAATGGTCACTACATTATTTTCTAGTAAAGAAAGATTCCAATGAATTAAAGAGGACTCAAAGTCAGGCTAGAAAAAAAACTTTCTTCTGTCAGTATTAAACTGTGGTTACCTTCTCTTCATACAGCTTCAGGTGCTCCAAGTGTTCAGATAAAACTCAAAAGTTGGTTGAAAGACTTAGCTTAATATCAAGGATGTGTTTTCCACAGTTTCTATGAAAATTTAGGAAATTGTCCAAGCTGTGAATAGCAATTTAAAAAAAAAGTACTGTTTTCCACTCTTACAACCTTTGCAATTTCACTTCTTTGCCTCTTTCTTCTTTGCCTTCTCAGGAAAATGGCAAGTGTTAACTGGCAAATCAAATTATTATATTTCTTCCTGCTTACTTCCCAATTTTTCATGACTGCTTCCATGTTTCTCCTATGCCTTATATGAGCGAAACACAAGACCTACGTTCTGATGGAGAAAAAGCTGAGTTCTAAAGTAGAGCGAAGATCATTAAGCGTGAAGTCAGAACTTACTCATGGGCAAAATATATAATAATCTTCATTAAAATGCAATAATAAGCAAAAATAATCAAAGCTCTTCCAGATTTGCTATTACTGTAAATCATATAGGTCTTCACAATGCTTTTGTGTAAATAGCTCATCTGGGACAGCTGTTACCTTCCAATAGCTGGCAACCACAGTCTGACCAGTCGTATGCTAACCAGAATCAGTGGCCAGCTGTGGTAAAAAACCTGCACGTATACTATCTGTCACTACACAGAAAGCATCATACGCTTCTCAGCTTTAGACATTTATTAAAATAGCGTATGTACCATATGCTAGCTCACTTAAATTCAGTGTCTTAACTCTGGCCGTTTGGGGATATTAGGCCTGTGCTCAAGACTCGAATCTGGCAGTGAGGTGACCACCAAAACGACCACGTTCAAGTCCTGAGGAGAAACCACTCCTAGTCCTCAGCTTCACTTTCCCCTACAGACCGGGGACAGGCAGAGCTACAGAGAAATATGCCAGTAAATAGCATCATTTTACTATTAGTGACTATATTGAGAAACAACTTTATGCACTCTAATATTTTCTAAGGGACTGCCATTTAAAAAACTTGGTATGTATTTGTAAGTATTGATCTCTTCCGCTTTTAAAAGTCCACCAGGAAAACTTACCAGCAATTTATTGTGCATATAGATGGAAGATGAAAGGTAGATTGTTAACACTAACGTATCATCTGTTTCTGGACAGGCGGAATGCATAAGATATTAAATGTGACACAGATTTATAGCTCTTTATTTTGGAACTAGAGCTCAGTTCTTAAAAATGTGCCCATGTAGCTGCTGTTTTCTTTTATATAATTACAACACAACCATCCAACGCTTGTCAGAATTTGGGTGCTTCTGCCAATGTCAGAAGCTGTTTTCTCCAGCAAGCAAGAAGATGGTTTCTCTTGTCAGTATACGACTGCTGAGTAAGTCCTTCCAATGCACAGGACATGTCTCTCCCAGCAGTACACTTAGGCAGGCTGAAGGGCATCAGCCAAGTACCTTTTAACAAGTCCTTGGCTCTCCTGAAACGTGATCCAGAAAACCAGCAACAGCAGAGCCCAGCAGGAGGCACAAAGAGGAGAAAAATTATATGTTCCATGTAAAGGTAGAGTTCTGCTTTTAAAAAAAGATGCTGAATCTCTTCTCTGACAGCTAGTCAATGAGAGACCGATGATACAATAACTCAACAGTATGATGAGATAAAAGCATTTGCTGTACATTCATACGTTGACTGTACCCATGCACCGTAAGAGATTTATTTTTGTTTACCTTCGTTTCACACAAATGTTTCAGATAAACAAATGGCTACAGAGATCCTTCCCTGGCAAATACAGATTAATTAAAAAATGTGCCAGATAAAAAGAAGCAAGATTTAAAATGGAATTCTTTCATTAAAAATTTATCGTATCTTTTAACTATATAATGTTGAAAAAATAATCTCTCTGAGATGGACTGTAATCAAATACATTATGGAGTGATACTGTCTTATTTGATGTGGCAGCACCCACAAAAACATGGTCGATACTACAGAAATGAATGTTGTGATATTTTGGCATTGTTTCCCATTCTGCATCTTTTCACAGGTGTGATGAGAAGGTGCTCTAACAGGTAATTTGTGTAGCGCAGGTCACAAACTATCTTGTTTTGGATACACTCTACACAGATGTATGTATTTTTATAGGCTTTGGTATTAACTTTTAGAAGTAGATGGAAAGTTCAGAATGAAAACATGAACACTACCATACTCCTGTTCTCTCCTTTCCTGCCATGACTGTGTTTTGTAAGTTACTTTGTTTACTTCTAACACAGCAGATAAGAATGCAGTAGTATTTCTGCACAGAGTTACACCTCTTCAAATCTCTAGACATAAAGAGGAGCGATCCAATCTCCAACAGAAAATCAGTGGAACAAGAGCCTTTCAAAGAAATACAGCAATATTCTTAATGGAGTAACTAACAATCAGCTCAACACTGTATTGCCACTTAAATATAATAAGGCATAATGGGAAAATTTGATTTTTTTTTTCTAAAAAAACATTCAAACATAAAAAACCTTCCAGTGAATGATGCTTCAAAGTTTTGAAGTAAACAAAATTCCTCATTTTCGTGTTTGCGTTTTTTTCTTTAATTGGTTACTTTAACAGAATCTACTTAACACTTACTTTACTTAACTTTTTTTCACATTTAGCTATTTTTATGTGGGTTTGTTTGATATAGCAGTGCTGTTTGGAACCGCAAATAACTGTCTAATTTAAGATAATGCTCTATTTCAAATGCAGTGATGTAAATAAAGCATTTAGAATACACTGTTTCTAAGACAAACTGGTTTAGAAAAGCATTTGAACAAATATCTGTAACACACTTTATCTGGAAAAAAATTGTTACTTAGAAAACAATTAGAAAAAGATCTATACGACAAATACTTGTTTCTCGCTGTCCTGTGACATTTTACTGTGGACAGAGATTTTTTCCTGCAAGAGAAAAGGAATGCAAATGAAAGATTCCCAAATTGGTGTGGAAAAATGAAAAAGAAGAGGAGACAGAAAAGTTTTGAGTAACTCATATCCTCGAGATTCAGAATTCAGTCCTCCACATTATGCAAAATATCTATGGAGTTACAGGCAAGTTTTTTTATTTTTATATTTTTTTGGAAATCATGATACAATGTCTTTATGGTTTCGGTACTTCAGCATACAAAGAAATGTTTCATTCTCTTTGCCTCATTAGGATCTCATGTGAGGCTCCTGTCACTTGCAAGTTTGTTCAGTTTATGTCAAGAAAAAAGGAAGAAAAAGGCTTGAAATTTCCCTTAGATATGTCAATCAAAAGCATTGCACTGGCTGGAACATCAAAGTTCATAAGAATATCATCCATGTCAGTTAAAACAGAATCTTTCTGTGGCCCCATTTTCTTCATCACTTTTAGAAAACATGGTATTTATGTAAAGGCCAAAACTTACCCTGCAATTACCCCAAAATCAAACCGTGCTACATAAAGGTGTTCCGTCAAGGTTTCCAACATGTATTTCTCTTTACGTGCTATTTTCTTAGTTGAGAAGTACTTTCTTTAGGATCACAGTTTCACAAAAGATAAATAGTATTGAAATTTGAATCGGCCAGGGAGAGCAGGGCTGACATTCAAACTTAAAGCATTTCCTTACTCAGTTGTGTGAAAATTATCAAAATTCCAAAATTCTGGTGATTTATCTCAGGTTCTTCTGCAGGCTATGTTCATTTATATTCAAATTCGCTGCTTTCTTTCCAGTCATGTAATAAAGATACACTCTGCATATTCCCATTCTTTCATGTAGCTACGTATTTTTATTGTATTTGCAATAGTTGCTAAACTAAACAGCACATTGTACCAGGTCTTTGATTCTGAGAGAAACACCTAGTTTAACATACTCATATAATTTTACAATCTCTTATTCATTATCATGCTGTCTTTTTTTATTACAATCTAGCTGTTAGGAATGGCAACTGTTAATAGTTGAGACTGTAGGAATTTTTTTTTTTTTTTGACATCAGAACAAAAGCATTGATGGTTAGAGATCAGAGTGCTGCTCTAGGATCACGGCTCCTCCTTTAGAAGGCAGCTGACATGTTCCTCATGTTCCAGGAGGAACATGGCCATTTTAAAGAACTTCTAAGCATTGTGTACTGTGGTTCCAATGAACGTGGTGCCACCTCATGCAATGTGACATACCAGGTGGTAAACTAACTGTATTGCATTTTGCTGTCATTTTAACTAAAAGCTAGCAAAAGAGTAGAGATACAAAGTGTTTCTCACAAAGGGTTTAGCACTCTTGCTTTGTACCAGCTTGTTAATGCTGATGTTCGGGTCAACATATTTCTAGAGCCTGTTCTTAAACATCTATTGCCCAGTGCTGGGGTTCCCAGCTTATAAATCATGAGACTTCAGAAAGCTGGCTTAGAAGTCATCGGCACTCCCTTTCCAGACTTAGGGAACAGTCTTGGGGAAAAGGCATAGCAGAAGGCATCCTCCATAAACGAAATCCTTCTGGTTACAAGTTCTCTTCTCAGCTACCCAAAATAGAAAAGGGAAAAACTTTAAATGGCTATATTGGGTAATCTCTTCTTTCTATCTGATAAACTGGCTGTAGAAAATAATTAGTTGACAGTGCCATTCAAGACAAAACAATACACCTTTGAGCATATAGCTTTCTGTTAAAAAGCCAGTATTGATTTGTATTTCATTTACTTATATAATTTCCCCAATTAAATAAACTGTGACTGTTTAACTATAGCATGTGGTAAGCAACACAGTTTGCAAAAAATGAATAGTACAACAAAAACACCAGAGCCCGAGTAACTAAATAGCAAACCACTCTACAATTCAAGCCTGACCAGATTTGTGGTTTGATTTAACTCTAAAACAGGCTTTCCTAAACATATAGAGCACAGGAACTAATTTTTTTTAGGTACAGAGTAACACATAAAGCTGCATTAGGAAACAAGTTTATTAATGGTAAATAAAAAAATTGGTTACCTAATAAAATCGGGAGATGCAAATCTGCCTTCTCAGAGTTCGCTTTTCATTAACATACCATAAATACTGCCACTACTAAAATGGGAAAACATTTTTAGGAATTTCACTAAAACATATACTTCCTTAAGAGTCAAGTAATGCATATCACTTAGATTTTCAGCAAATATTGTCCAAATTAATTTACTAATGCTAAAGCATATTTACAAACCCTGCAACAGATTTATAAAAACGATAACAGATATGCAAACCTTACTAATAAATTCTAAATAAAGTTCTGATTTAGACATTTTTCTTGTGCACTTTACAGGTACAAGCAGTAGATTTATTTCTGAATCACAATTTTGGGTATCAGCTGTTAGCACCAAAATTAAAAACACAGCCCTTACACATTAAGTCTTAATTAGGTTTTAGAAATTCCAATCAGAACTTCCACAGTGAGTTCCTGAAGTCTAGATGTAATAATGAGTTTCATAAAAGGCTTTGTAATCTGTTTCTTGTGTCTTCCTTCACAGTTCAGAATACACCACACTCCAGCTTTTTTGAAAACTGGCAATTTGTTATTATTTGTCAAGTTTAGCCATGATGTTTCTACAATTCCACTGAAATAACAACAACAAACATGGAAAGGACTTTTTAAATTTAAGGCATGTATTTTAAGCAGATCTAAGAATCAACTTGTAACAGTGTACGTAAAGAACTAATCTTCCTCGGGCCAATTTCAACACCCTTTCAGTTCAAATTTCAAAGCCTCTCAAAAATTATGCTGTTGCTGAAATAACTGTTTCTATGCTACTCTCTGCATGCACTTCTCACTGTCATCCTTACACAGGCACTAAAACTTGTATGGTAAATCAGATCTGAAAGCTTGAAAACAAAACAAACCCCTAAAGCAAAACCAACAACAAACCCAAATGATTACTTTTCAGTCAGATCGAACTTAATCCTACTCACCCTGTGGTGGCATTCAGATTGGCTTAGGGGAACTGTGAAACTATAAAGTCAGCAACATTCAACTGATGGATACTTCTAATAATCTTAATTATTACAGTAGTTTCAAAGTCTTTCTAAAATCCAATTCCAATAGCAGGTGCTAAGAACTTGACATTCAGCTCAGAATGTGATGGAATATAGGTGACAGGAAGCGAAGAGGTAGTAAATTAGAAATGATGTATCAAAGACAGAGGAAGCAAGCATTTCTTATTTCAAGAATTTTTTACTTTTCCTGAGACACTTCAAAAAACAGGAAAAAAGTTGAACTGAAAACTTAAACTCCAGTAGTGTTCTTCCACAGTAAGGTATATAAATTATAAAACCCAGGTGTGTAACAGTAAAACTTTTAAGGTTACTAAATCTTTATGTACCTATATAAATTAAGTTTTACTTTAATTATGTTTATATAACTCCTTATATTACATACACACTTTCTATTAAAAAACTCATTTGCCAAACCTTCTCATCACAGAGCAAAGTCCAAAAATCAAAGGTCACAGCATGCCAAGCCACAAGCTCTGCTCATATAAGGGAATGTTCTCCATATTTCAAGTGAAAATAACGAAGAAAAAAAGGAACTCTGTTTCTCTTTATGTTGCTTCAGTCAATTCTGCTTTTTTATGATACCTAAAATTTCTGTAGCAGAGAATTTATTCCACTGAGCCTAATCAAGTTTTTCAGTTGCATAAATATAAGCATTTAGTCTTTTATCTTCAGAGTGCTCCTCTGCTTCCTTTCAGGCTTTGGGGCTGAATTTCCCTCTCAAGTGCAGCAAAGTCAACCTGGCATAGTACTGGGTGATTACTGATGGGATGCAGAATACGCTTTATAATGTAATTCCCAGAGAGGTCTTATAGTTACAAAGCGGAACAAACCCACACATTTTATTTTGAAATACAGCAGATTCTATTTTCAGCTGCTGCCTCTCATTTTGCACCTGAAAAATGAGAGTGCATCTGCACTTATGGGGCTCAAACACTTTGTGAGCAGCTAAAAATCTGACCAATATTCTTCTTTACATATGCACTTCACGTGGACCATTGGCTCTTATACTGGTCGAAGGCAGAGCAAACTCCACTGAAGTACAGTGAACTAGTACTATAACAGAAAATACATATGGACTCGTCTGTCTACATCATATTCATTTATCTGACAGAGAGCACTAATTATGAGTTTTAAAAAGCAAAATCTGAATGATTAACACAGGGTTTCACCTTGACAGATGTAACATGTTATTTAAAATGAGATTCCACAAACTGACATATCAACGGAAAAACTCACAGGGGAAATAAAAAAAAAAAATTAAAAATTACCCAATCTTCACCTTTGTGTTCTAAAACCGTTCTTTAAAAAAATAAGCAATAAACCCCCATGAATCATGAAGTAGTGCAACAACAGGCCAATTTGAACAGAAGCCAGTGAATTACTCTTCGAGTTTTTGTGCCTTAGATATTTTGGGAAGTTGTGATAAAAATTCTGCCAGTTTGTATACTGCACAACTCTGAAGATGCTGGGCTAGAAAGCTGAGCTGTTGTGGATTTGAGCCTTTTTTTTTTTTTTTTTAAAGTTATTTTTAAAATTTTTTAAAAAAAAAAAAAA